>KN168104.1:0-10470 GCA_000757755.1 Steinernema glaseri
GAGGCTAGCAGATCATTGGCGTTTTTGTCTGAAAGCGGTTGGATGAGGGCCGGGGGTACGGTAGGCGTGGCTCACCGGTTGGAGCTGACAGGTGTCGAAGATGGAGGCGAGTTGCTCCATGTTAATCCCGAAGCGAACGGGCTTCTTGGGCATTTGATGCCGTCTTTGTTGGCGTAGTGGACGGTGTACTCCGCAAGGTAGGGCTTCTTTAAATTGAGGGAGTTCGTCGTAAGCTAAATTGGGAAGTCGTCAGCTGTCTGCTGTCCATGTCTGACCGGTGGATTACGGTAGGCGTATAAGAGAAATGTGCCTCGTAAATATGTCAGTTGGGATATGAGATTGAAAGTGTCAACCAGAAAATAAATGAAGTCCCGGGATCACCGACTGCTTCTGGGCTGATATGAACATCTAAAACCAGGCCTACACTTATTAGGATCGATTAGAATGAATAGCTGTTTCAGAAGATCTACAGGACACGTGGGCAGTTGAACGTGAATTAAAACATCGTCGAAGCACGCAATTCACCTCCAATTGAATCTCCCCTTAAGCATGCTTGGCCTGATCTTAGCATCTGATGAAACGCAGGCCTTTGGCTAGGCTTGTATGGGAACAAAAGGTCAACGAAAAACCATACCCACGATATACTCATTAAAATTGAAACCAGCCGCAGCAGCTGCGGAGGGGCCGCCACTGATACCGCTGATTGGCTGATAACCGTAGTACCGCGATCTTCGCAGGCAAACTCTGTCAAGACTTGCGCCATCATGCCCAGTCTCGAAGTATCTTCTGGAAGCTGGAGAGAAGAACCCGCCGAGAGTCCGAGAATTCTAAGGTGTCAACTGTGGCGGGAAAACGAGAGTTGCAAAAGTGATTTTGCACACATTGACTTCTGTTGCATGCACTTCTTCACATTGACTTCTGTTGCATGACTTCTTTTCAATAGATAAGTGCCTAGGTGTTGGTTCCTTCAAGTTCAATTTGGGCCCAAAACCCCCTCCCCCGCCTCCATGCGATCCAAACAAACTCGTGCATACCTGCTCCGCGCGATGAGGCGCGTTTTCCAAGATTCACTGCCGTTTACCAATTATTTTGACCTCTAGACTTCTTCAGCTTCCCGTGTAAAGTAACGCCCAGCAATGCCATTCACGGGAGTACAGAAGATCGAACTTGATGGGTATGCTTTGTCGCACGTGTACAACTTCATCAGGGAATGTTTAGTGACTATGGCGAATTTAGCCAGTGCGGAGTGTGCGGAGAACTCTTTGAAGAGGAAGGCAGGTGTGGTAACTGTTCGCTCATACCTGCGTCAGATCAGCTGATGAATATGATAGTCGACGCTCACTACCCCTGCGATTTGGAAGGTTGGTTCTGTTGGTGGATATGCGCTCCATTCTACTGCAATTTTTTCAGCTTTGCGGCAATATTTGCCGCTGCATGTCAAAATGACGCCCGCCTTCCTAGTATCTGATAATATGGTGACGGCGATAAGTCAACGCCATATGAATGCTGCTGTCGCGTACGCTAGGACGAAGGCTAGCGACAAGCCCCAAAAGGACCAGATCGCTCTGGCAATCGACAAACTTTGGGTCCTTCTGGGAAAAGAGATTCTCAACGTCATCCCGGATACCGGTCGCGTCTCCGTGGAAGTGGACCCTCGTCTTTCGTTTAGTACGGAAGGTTCAGTCGCCAAGGCCCTGTCTTTGCTACAGCTCCTCGAAGAGGAAGGGATTCCGAAGGACCGCGTCCTCATAGAGCTTGTATCTACTTGGGAAGGGATACAAGCCGAAAAGTAAGTTAATATGATCACGAACAGAGCTCACCAGAGTTTAGGGAACTGGAATCAGTTCATGGCGTTCACTGTAACATGACGCTCGTGTACAGCTTCGTGCAGGCGGCCGCGTGTGCTGAAGCGGATCTATCTTTCATCACCATTCCCGTTGGGGATATATACGACTGGCACGTGAAGGCATTTCCCCAGATGATGGAGAACATCGTGGGAAGAAACGACGATCCCGGAGTCGTGGTTGGTTGACCCATCTCTCTCTCTTACTTACACTTCTGACACTTTAGTTCACCCAACAAGTCTTTAATTATTATCAAAAGTTCGGATATAGAACTAAGATTATGGCAGCGTCGTTCTGTAACATCGACCAGATCAAAGGCGTCAACGGATGTGATGTCATCGCCATCAGCCCCGAACTCCTCCTTGACCTCGAGAAGGACATGACAGTCGTACCTATTGCGCTTTCCGTAGCCAAAGCAATCAAGTCGGAGGTCTCAAAGATCGAAGTACCCAAGCAACTTCTTCGACTCTGGGTCACCGAAGACAAGAAGACCGCCGACCTACTGTCCAAGGGTATCTTGGAACTGATGGAAGAAGCCTATCGCCTGGAACAGCTGGTCGCTGGAAAGTTTTAAGACTTCTTGAAGGTTGATCTCAAAGTTGATCTATATATGTGTTACCAAGTGCACTTGCATATTCTTCTTCCACATCTGGCTGGCCAGAGTATTCCTTGGATAAACCGGGCATCATAAGCACGAGCTATCATGGACACACGTTCCTGTTACACTTCACTCTACTAGAAATATATATCCCAAAAATCATGGCGAAAGCTGAGAACACGACCACTTGAAGCCGCTGGCTGCTCTTGGCTATGCAGCCTCGATAACTTCGCTCCGATGGTTGTTTTAAAACGATATCACCCGCTTTATTTACACACAATGTAAATACCTAGTGCCGGGTGGGCCAGAAGTGACTGACTTCCGTGTTCAACTCCATATTCTCACGTCAAACGACTGGGTGGCGTTCCTTCGTGTTCATTGGAAGCAGCGCCATTATGAGTTTTTACACTCAAAACCCAACAACTATAGTATCCATGTTTGTATGCAAATCCTGTTCTTTGTTAAGCTCCTCCGGGTTGCTGTGTGTGTGCAACAGCATCGGTCCGTTTACATCGTGTGTGGTCCGCCAGATGACATGGAGACGGATCGCGTCGGTAGTGTCACAACCTACTCGGTCACACAATGGTTCTCAGATATGTGGACAATGAAAAACTGCTCTAGAAAGGGGGCCTAGAAAGCTGAAGTTCTGCGAAACGTGAGAACTTTGAGTTCCAGAATCCGAGCGACGCAAAGGACGATATTCCACTTGAAAACTCAGACAACATGAGCTCTGGGATACAAGTGGGACATCCTCCTGGAATCTGGTAGAGAGGGCGTTGTTCTCTTTCCATCAGAGGATCCACAGACACGAACCTTAGGAGTCCAAGAGGTTTCTCTCTTCCAAGCCACCCCTGTCCCCTCTCCACAGAATGCTCGACCCCGACGACACAGAAGACGATATGTTCGGATGGATCTCATATTTACATACACAACGACTCTTTGTACACAATGCCTAGCGGGGTCTCGAGAAGCTCGGGAGTCGAATATACAAACAGTCACCACTGTACAGTTGACACGGCCGGTCAGAATAAATAATTTGGAAAGCAACGGGCGTGGAAGGTAGTTTCTTGGACGTAAGGTACTCAGCGAAGGACTTCGGTGGCAGTTGCGGTGGAGGATAGAATCTCGGTTTGGCACGGAGGCTAGCAGATCATTGGCGTTTTTGTCTGAAAGCGGTTGGGTCAGATCCGGGGGTACGGTAGGCTTGGCTCACCGGTTGGAGCTGACAGGTGTCGAAGATGGAGGCGAGTTGCTCGAAGGTGTACTGCTGGAGGGCGACGTAGTCGTTGATGCCGTTCTTGCGGGCGCAGAAGACGCAGGAGACGGTGTACTCCGTGGAGTTGGGCTTCGCGCGCGCGAAGATGATGTTGAACACTTCCACCTGAATCTCCTTAGGTCAGCAGGGTCAAGGAGGGGGGACCTACCGTGCAGTGGAAGCAGTAGTGGGCGACCTCGTTCTTCTCGCGGGGGTGCATCTTGAGGGGCTTGCCGAGCTTCTTGACGTAGTCGGCGACCACCTTGGAGAAGTGGAGCGAGCGGATGAGGACGCCTTTGACGATGTTGAAGGGCTTCTGCTGCGTGAAGCGCATGTTCTTGGCCATCTCCCAGGAGAGGTGCTGCATGGGCACCAGGGACTTGTAGGAGCGGAGCTTGTTCCACTCGTGCGAGAAGAGCGCCATGTCCAGCTGCTTGGCCGTCATCGGACCCACGTTCCAGGCGATGTTGTTGCACCAGCCGGTGGCCTGGACCCAGTGGACGCAGCCGCCGCCCACCCACACCAGGTCCCCAGGCTTCTGCGTGAACTTGTACACGGGGATGCCCTCGTTGATGAGGTCCTCGTAGTTCGGCCACCACGCGCCCTTCAGGAAGTCCAGATTCCGCCTGAAACAAGCGAACTGTGAGTTTTGAGATTTTTGGTCAAAACTCAAAAGTTTTAAGAAAAGCACGAATTTTCCTCCCAGGAAAGCACAATTTTTTTCCGACGGGAAAGCGATTTTGGGAAAAAACAGAGGAATGTTACCAAAGAAATACCATAAAAAATACCATAGAAAAGATGTAAACTTTTGCGTTTTGAGGCTTTTTTCGGGTTTTGACTTTTGAGTTTTCAGTTTTGAGTTTTAAGGTCCTGTGAAGGCCAAGTGAGGAATCCAAATCCTCCGATTCTCTTAAGAAGTCTAATCTCCCTTGCTTTCAGGGCCTTCTGCACCAACGGAATCCAGTCCACAGTCCATACCATAGAAAAAAATAGAAACTTTTGAGTTTTGAGTGTTTTAAAACGGTTTTTGAGTTTTGAGTTTTAGGTTGGTCCCAGCCCTGGTCCCGACACGACTCCCTGACCTCTTGCACATCTCGTCGATTTGGGGCCAGTACTCGTAGGCGACGCCGAACCACTCGCAGTCGCCGGGGCCGATGTTGACGTTGATGCTGGCGAAGCAGTTGTTCTCCTGGTGGCCGGGGGTCCTCGAGCCCGGCACCTTCATGTACAGCTGGACGGTGTTCATGCCGAGGACGGTGTGGCCCAAGTGGGTCAGCATGTTGCAGGGCGACGTGAGGCGACAGAAGCCGGGCATCTTCTCGAGCTCCCGGAGCTGGGCCCGGAAGAGGTTCTCGTCGGACAGGTCCACATTGGTCCCGAAACGAATGGGCTTCTCGGGCATCTGCGAGCAGAGAGGCGGCTCCTCGGGGGCCCCGTTCCGGCGTCGTCTTTTCGCGGCGGGACCATCAGTGGTGGTGTATTTGCTGGAGCCCGAGGGGGTCTTGAGCTTCTCGACCTCGCTCCGGAGGGAGTGCTTGAAGGTCTCCGCCTGGTAGACGGCGTACTTGGCGACGGTGGTGAAGCTGCGGACGCTGTGGCAGGCCCACGTGGGGTTGCCCAAGTGGTCCACGTTCATGTCCCCGGGCATACGGTATTGCTGCCTGACCTCGACCTCGTGGTTGGGCGCCGTCTCCAGAAGGCTCTTCGTGGAGAAGAGGCTCAGGTCGATGCGGAGCGCCATGGTGAGGCCGCGGATCAGCGCGATAGGCTTCTCGTAGCAGTAGCGTTGTAGCTCTGGCGAGGTGGCTTCTTTGGGGGACTCGACGACCACACACGGCGTGGGGACGAGGAGCTTGTCCTTGGACAGGGCGACCTTCTCGTCGGGACGCGGGAGGCTTATGGGCGGGGGTACGGTCTCCTCGAAGCAGGATTTGTAGTTCGGAGGGTCGTCCACCCTCTTGGCGGCCATCTCCAAGACCTCGGCCGAGGAGACGCTGATGGGGACGCGGAGGGGCGCCAAGAGGCTGAAGGTGGGGGGCAGATCGTCGCCCGTGGGCTTCTTCTCCTCGGCCATCAGCCTCTCCACCTCGTCCTCGGGCTCCTCCTTCTTGATGAGGCCGCTGGTCGAGGGCATCTCGAAGTTCTCCTTCTTGATCTCGAGCAGGGGGCGCCCGAAGCCCCCCAGGTCGCAGTCGCCACTCGGTTCCCCGAGGAAGTCGGCTACGTCGTCACTCGACACGAAGGGGAGCTGGGCTCCCGGCACGCGAAGTTTGGAGTCCACCTGCCTGAGGAGCGCCTTCTGGGACGCTTCTACTTGAGACGGATTCAGGCGCAGGATCTGGCTGAGCTGTCGCTGCGCTGCCGACATTCTCGGCGAGACCGATTTGCTCTGAAAGGGTACGGTAGGGAGCGTGGTGGGACCGGGAGACGTACTGTAGCGATGGCGGAGAGCTCAGGAGACTGCCAGACGGGGCTTCCGGCGATGTAGCTCTCGTGCTTCAGCCGTAGGAACTCCTCCTGGCGTCCTCGAAGTTCTTGCGGGATAGGCAACTTCCACGCCTCGTTGAGTGGAGGAAGCCTAGAAGGCTTAGGTCAGCATGGAGCTCTCCCCACGGCCACCTACTTGGAAGCCCTGGCTTGGGCGCTGTTGAGGACGTTCCCGGCGGAGTGGAGCTCCTTCTCGAGGACTTTGATGCGCTCCTTGATGGGCTCCGGGGAGACGGGGTCGAACTCGATGGACTTCTTGTAGCAGTGGAGCGCCTCGCGGTAGAGGTGGTTGATCTCGTAGAGCCTGCCCAGGTTTATCCAAGCCTCGCTGTGCTCGGGATCGAGTTCTACCGCGCAGATGTAAGCCTGAAGAGGGGATAATCCTCGGGTGAATGGTTTAAGCGGTGTCTTATGATCGGGATTAGCGATTAGCGGAGTTTTGCAAGTGGCGATTCTCGAAACTGCGAGTCATGTGCTTCTTAGAGATAGGTTCTAAGCCCCAGAGGTCTCTGAACTCAGGATTGGTACTAAAAAATCCGCCAGATCAAGCTCTATTGAATGACACTTAGAACGCCACACAGCGATAAAAGAGTATCAGTTTGTCAAAATTTGGGTTCCATAGGCGGTTACGGTATAAAAAAATTCACTAAAAATTCTGTTTGTGGAAACGGGCCCAAACCGACTCCAGGCCAGGCTCTGCCTAGTGTCCACCCGTTTGAGGTCCTACTTCCTGGAAAAAAGGTGGAAAAGGGTTAATTGTTATCATAGAAGTATTTCAGCCTAATTGATCCGTGTGGAAGAAGGTTACGGGTTGTCACAGAAATATTTCCTCTAGTACAGTAGGCAGATCGGGAGGACGTTCTCTTTCCAAATAATTTTGGGGTACTTTACTGTTAAGCCCTAGAGGTCTCTGAACTCACTTGGAGAGCATCCATAGGCTGTTGCTGTTGCTGGTAGAGGATGCCGATGCTACACCATGTATCGGCGTCGGCTTCGGACTTGTCGATGGAGGAGCGGTAGTGGGAGAAGGCGTCGTGCGCGCGGCTCGGCAGCTCCCCGTAGCAGCGGCCCAGGTAGTAGTAGGTGCGCCCGCAGTTCTGCGCGATCTCCTTGGCCCTGGCCAGGTACTGTTCCGCCTCGTTGACGTTGGCCAGCCGCTGCTCGGACGTCCGGTAGGCCAGGCGGTAGCTGATCCAGCCTGCAAGGAGTGGGTGAGGCCGAGAAGGCGACGCGAGTGACCCTTATCAGGAAGGATCACAACTCTATAGGCACGGAGCAGGGCCGGCCCCCACAAAGAGCGCTTATCGGCACTGTGCTCTTGGAACACTGTGGCGATAAGGCCGCTGCAGGTGGGTCACTACTTGGGAAAAGGGGAGGGCTCACCGAGCTGCCTGTAGACGTTGGCGCGAAGCAGCGAGTGGGGTTCGATGCGTTTGTCCGCCTCAAGAAGCCGGTACTCCTCGGTGGCGCGCGTGAGGTCTCCGGCGACGTCGTAGCAGTGGGCGATGTGGAAGCGAAGCTGGATCTTCGAGAGGAACTTCGCCTCTCGCGCGTCCTCGAACGCGAGCTGCAGGTGCTGCAAGGGATACGGTAGGTTGGGTTCCGGGCAGGGATGTGCGGATATCCGAATTCGCAAGTCGGATTTTTTGTGGATATGGGGTGGGAATTGTCGATTTTCTTAAAAGTTTTTCTATTTTTTTGATCCTACTGATAGAGCTCTCTTTCCTCTACAGATATCTGTCAATCTTTTGTTCCAACAACAAAAATTTCGGGTCTAAAAAGGTTATGGGGTGGGTATTGTCGATTTTTTTTATTTTTTCAATTATTTCATCCTCTTTTTTGAGGGATGTGCGGATATCGAATTGTTGATTTGTTTGATCCTGCTGATAGAACTCTCTTTCCTCTACAGATATCTGTCCATCTTTTTTTCCAAAAACAAAAATTTCAGGTCTAAAAAGGTACTTATCCGCAAACAAAATTTTATCCGGACACACGTGTGACATATACAAATCTGCTTATGGATAAGCACTTTTTTGGACCTGAAATTTTTATTGTTGGAACTGGCGAGCTGGAGGTGCTGCAAGGGATACGGTAGGCTGGGTTCCGGGGATGGGTTCGGGCGGGAGGGACGCCTCCACGTGGGGACGCATGGGAGGTCTCGGACGACCCCCGAAGAAGAAAAAAGACAAAAATCGACGCGAGGGCCGTCTGCCGCAGACGTCGCCGCGCGGACCACGTGGAGAGCGCGGCGGGAAAAACAACAACAAAGAGGCCAACGAAAGGGGAGACCCGGCGAGGCGAAAGCGAAAACAAGGAAGACGCGTTCGCCTGACTCAGTGCACCATTCGGCGACCGAACAACACTCGCCTGACGTCTGGAGGTGTTTTGACTCCGGCTAGCTAGTAGGTCCGGTATCTCTGGGAAGGTAAGATAGTGAAAAAGGAGTTAAGAACCTAAGAAAGAGCTTCTGACTTTGCTGAGGCCAATCCGATAAGGAAATATCCTATGGAGATGGGTCTCCTAGTAACCCTAGAGGCTAGCGATCGTGATTCAAAGAATCCACCAGGAAACCTATGCCCTCTTCTACCCAGATTCCAATAATAATAATATCGGTTAGTGCAACCTTTTATGACAAACCAAGGATCACAAAAGTGAGTCATGTCAACTTAGTGGCGACTACTTGACACAAAAAGCACTGGAGCACCCGATCGATAAGACAATCGCTTAGCCAGGAGAATCGATTGGAAGGTCCCTCAGCAGGTCCAGCCGCTGAAAGAATGAAAACATCCCACAGAATGCGTAAAAAGTCGGTCATTGAGTAAAATCGATAAAAAATCGCTTCTGAGGTCAAATGCGTGCCAAGGAGATCTTATCGAGTTCGCTTACCCCACAGCTATGTGCTTCTTGAAGAGACCGAACAACATGAGCGTGAGGTTTCTGAACTTGGCCATTGAGCACTTGTGCGTGTGGCTGCACACGCTGAGCAGATTTTAAGGCATTAAAGTCACTTTTATGTGGCCTTTCGAGTGGAGAATAGCTCTTCGAAATATGGTTATTGTTAGCCAGTAGAATTACCGTTTGTTAACCGTTTGGCTTAGCGAGTTAAAGCTTATATATGGTGGAAATAGGAAGCTGGAAATAGAGCTACAAACTTATACGGCTAGTGTTATCCAGTAGGACATTTATTTAAGTCACCGTTTGCTTTAGGAAGTTAAGGCTTTGGATGTTGAGCATATATGATACAAGGGCTGGAAATAGAGCTACAAACCTATATGGGTATTGTTATCCAGTAGTTTTGTTTGGTTCAGGAAGCTAAGGCTTTGGAGATTGCGCATATATGATACAAATAAGCCGCTCAAAAGGCTGGAAATAGAGCTACAAATCTTAAAAGTATCTTGCGCCCATTTTTGTTGCAGAAATGTGACCTTAGCCAAATACCTTTCCCGCCAAAGGTGATCTATGGGCACTTCTTTGTTGCAAGACCCCACAGAGTACAGCCTTCTTAGAAACCTACTTTAATTGGTCACAGTCATCGCAAAATCCTTCTTCTCCACTTGGCTAATGCTTTGAAGCTTCGGAACATTTTCCACGATTAAAAATCGCTCAACACGAAGCTCCTCTAAGCGATCAAGCTCCATTAATCCTAACAATCATCGATTCTGCTAGTTTCGTGTATCTGGAACGGCGGATGCGCCTAAAAGCCCCCGTCATCCCCTCAACGGCTCCAAACACGCAGCTTCGGCTCTCGTCACCCGCTTGGCCTTGGAGCGAACAACACACACGTCCTCGGGGGACGTAAACAAACACCTGCGCAGAGCTACAACATAAGACGACGGCGAGACACTTGCGTCGTTCGGAAACGAAGGACTTCTAATGAGCGGAATCGCGAGGGAAAACAAGAGCGGCGGCGGCGACGAGCGGAAAACGACGCGACTGTTTTCCAGGGCGAAAGAGCAAAGACGCCAGACTAAGGACGTTAATTAATTCGGCACAGAAACGCTAATGCGCGCGCGCGGGGAACGTGTCCGAGTTGTACCCGCGTCACGCTACTTGTCCACGCTACAACCTGCCGGGGAGTGACGCAAGAGGCGCGTCGTGGAAGGGTCCCTTGGGTCGAGGAGGGGCGGGGGTGTCACCTGGGATGCTCAAGTAGTTGTAGCGGTCTAACTGGCCAACATAGAACTACATATAATCAAAAGAAAGCGTACACCAGATTTCTAGTGGGATGTTTCGATAAATTCTATAAATTTTTCTATAAATTCCATCTCGTAAATTGGTTATGTCTT
>KN168104.1:10555-39372 GCA_000757755.1 Steinernema glaseri
TTTTTACATCGGGGATTTTTTTCCTTGGGATCTTTTTCCCAATGACGGGTGTCACCCGGAATGCGCTTACCTTTAGGGCGAGCGTGTACTTCTCGAGGGCCTTATAGGCGATTCCGAGCCTCGCGTGCACCTCGGCGGCGAGCTCCAACGACGGGCAGCAGAAGAGGAGGCGGTTGAACGCTTCGGCCGACCTGAAAGCCAAAATAAAGCCGTGGGAAAGAAACACTCCATATTTAGCTCGGCTCCCATTATTATTACGCGCGGCGGCGGCGACAAAGCAACGCCGGCTTTGTAGGACGAAGGTACATTCGCGAGAAAGCGAAAAAAAACACGCGCAAAGCCCAAAAAGGAGGCGGGATCGATACGCGAGTCCTTTTGGGGATCGGAGCCATGCGCGGCGCGTTCGCCGATCAGCTGGGAGTCCAAACTCGGTGCAGAAGAAGGAGGGGGAGGGGAGTGTCATAAGCCGACGCACTGTTTGGACAGTGATGGAGCAAGGAAGGTGAGAAGGAAACGGAGTTTAAGGTGATGCTAAGGGGCAGAGGGACAGAGCTCCATTAATCCTGGACAAAGGACATGCCTTCTATCGGTCAAGTTCGCGCTTCATGAGTGGAGAAGCACCAAGGGTGCACTCAAGTGGGATAACCGACAGAATGGAAAGTGCTGCAGCCATGATTAATGCCCTAATCTAATTAATTGGCGTTTTAGTATAAATATATAGATTGCAACCAAAGGGAATTACACCTTTCAGCAGTCCTCTAAGAACTTCTTGAGGAAATGGGCTGTCAGGATACTACCCCAGACAATCTAATCTATTTTGGAACGAGGTATAATGGCATTTACTTTTGAACAGATTGCAAAAGATTGGACATAACTCAATTTATTACGTTTTTATCGCTTAAATACAGGATTGCTGACTTAATTCTTGAGGTACTTAGAGTGCGGCTTGTACGGAGACTATATTTTTAAGTCGGGATTAAGTGTTTATGTACTTAACTCGATTAGAATTCAGGCCTGGGACTTCCACTCATGGAGTCCAACATTGGAGCCGACGATTGAGTCCTTAGCAACAGCAGAGTTGAAAATTCGAAAAAGTACCTATCTTCGAGTTAATACGATAAATTTGCCGGATATAACGTTTAAAAAGTTGAGCTGATTCAACCTACTTAATTTACAATATTTTTTCCTTTAGAAAGACCACGCAAAAGCGGGTTTTAAAGTGTGTCACCACTTAGGCTACAAGTCCTGTGAATGTCCCTCGAAAAAATATGGTTTTCAGGGAGTTTGTGGGCTGATCTTATTATACAAACCTCGTTGGTTTTTCTGATACCAGTTACATCCATTATCAGAAAAAAATGCCTATAGTTTAGGATTTTTATATCGCTTAATTCCATTGAGATTCGAGGGTGGCAAATGATAATTTTTTTTACCTTTACTTTTCATGACCGTGAACACAAGTAGTCATAAGAGATCTTAAGAAAAATCTATCATGATACGCAAGAGGTATCATCATGGCACCGGCCCAAAAGGACAATATATATTAACCACCACTTTAAAAAAGTCACATTTAAGCCCAATCAATACACTTTTTATCACATTATTCCCCCAACTACTTGAGACTCGCAAGTGACAATGAGCTCCCCGGTCACGGACTATCACGCACTTCCGGGCCTCCTGGCGCACGAATCCATTAAACCCAGCAAATCAGCACGAGGTCCACGAGAAGCGGAAAGGACACCGAGGCGGTCGCTATCTCGGAGTAGGATCGCGTTCGCTTCACCGCTCGAGGAGCGCCAAGGACGAACGGCGCCGTAAAATCCGCCTGCTTCCTGCCTATAAGGCTCCGGTTAATCCCTCCCCCTCTCGCCCAGCATCCGCTAAATGAACTTTCCGCTCGGTTCCGTGAAAACGGCGCCCTCGGAGGACGTCAGAAACGGCGACGGTGGCGGGCAGGTAATCGCTGGCACGAGGCGCGAAAGGAGCGCTAATTACGCGATGAGTCAGGGCAGATGAGAGGCCCTGAAGTCAGCGGCGGCGACGGTGGCGATTACGCAAAACAAGGAGCAAACAAGAGTCAGGCGTCATCGGAGCCTGATCGAATTAGGTTTACCGAGAATTGGCGACACAAAACAAAACAATGAGCGCGCGCGTGGATTAATTATGATGACGGAGTTCGTCGACGATCCCTGCGCGGAAAACACGCGAGCGAGTGCGGGAAAACAGAAGGACGCCGGGGGGACGCGTGCCCGAGGGCCGCGAAAAACACGTGGGAACGCACTCCAGCTGCCGTCTGACCGCTGGGCGGACTCTGGATCTGTGGACGGCGCAAGAAGAAGGTAAATATCGACTCCAGCGTTCGAGGAATTGTTTTTACAAATGTAGAAAAACACCGAAACGAACTAAACATAGATTAGAAGTCCGATGGAAGGGTTTGACTCTATTGGAAGGTTTAAAGGTGAATGCGAAGAAGCAGGCTCTACACGACCACACGGAAAAATAGGTTTCATTTGAGAGTTTTAAGAGTGAGATTCGAGGGCTACATTCGATTCTGCTGACTTTGAGTATTTGAAACAGGGATTGTGCTACATCAATTGGGTTGCATTTGAGTACTCGGAATAGAGGATATCAACGGGACTCGATTTGACTTGACCCTAAAGCGATATAATTCGACTGGATATGGCTCTATTATGGCTCGATATGGATCTATTCAAAGATTGGACTCGGAATTAAAAGAATTCAGAACCAGGTTTGGTTTGACTAGATTCGAGTCCTTTCGGCTCAATTTGCTCTAATCAAGGGGACTGGGAATCCGAAAATTTGAGAAATCAAGCTCGGTTTTATTTGAGGGGTTCAAAATTTGATCCTTTCGCATGGGAAAAATTGACTCTGCCGGCTCGATCCTTGCCCGTTTCGAATTTTCGGAAAAGTGCTAGATTTTAAGGTCACCAGATTTAAGGGTTCTGTTCTGTCAAGGGTTCTGTTTGGATTGCCTCCAAAGTGAATTTGACTCGATTTTACAAAAAGGATTCGAGTATTGAACTGGGCTCCATTGTTCTGCATACATTCAAATACTCGCTCTAGAGAATGTCACAAGGATTCGATTCCGATTGACTCCGAGAAATTCGACTCGAGTTAACTCGAAATCCCGATTTGAGTGTTCTACTTGGATTGGGTTCGACTCGATGCTACAAAAAGAATTCGAACAGTTAAACGCGATTTTTCTCGTTTTAAATATTCAAAGTGAATTTTAAGCTCAGTTGTGGTCCAGAGAATGTCGCTCTAGAGAGTGTCGGGAGGATTCGATTCGAATCGAATATTCAAAACAATAAAATTCGACCCAAACTGACTTTGATCTGTTCGATTCAGGCCGATTTGAGTGTTCGAACTGACCAAACATCACTCCACTCAAAAAGATTAAATTTATTTCGACTCGACTCTACCTGGAATATCGATTCGAATGTTTTACTTAATAACAGATTCGAATAAACTCGATTCCAAAGTGGGGCTCGACTCGCTTTTCCAATCGATTCAATCTGGCTCGCTTCGGACCCCACCCGATTCCCCGCGCCTCTTCCCAGGCTCGCCCACCGCCGGCTAATTAAGGCTGCGAGCGCGAAGGAGTCAATGGGCCGGCCATTGTCCGGCGGCGTTGCCTGGAGCGCCGTGACATCACGAGCTGAAAAAAGTGCATCGGAGCAGAGCAGCAGCCAGCACGAACAGCACTAGGCGGCGGCGAGTACTACGCCGGGACGACCTCCGTCCGCTCGCTTCTCTGCCCCTCCGCCGCGCGGCGCTCTCTGCGTCAGGGTCAACCGCAGTGCTGCATTCCCGTCGGGTGCAACGTGCTCCGACCGTCGGATCAATGGTGTCCTCCTTGTCTGCACGTTGGTCGACCACCGCCACGTAACAATCGCCTCCTTTGGCCTCCCGCCAACAAGGGTGGCCGCCGCGCTACCGTAACCTGTGGGGGTGGTCAAGACGAGGGGGCGTTTTTTATAGCCTTGTTTTTGTACGTCTCTTCCGAAGAAATATATAAAAGAATGTGAAAATATGTTAACATGACATTCCCGTGGGAAAAACACCTTAAATGGCAAATTTCTTCCCAGCGACTCTTCACACCATCATTAGCAGATGACCCCGCGCTGCGGCACGTCCTCGCACGGGTCAATGGCTCCTTATCAGAGCGAACTTTGGCTCGCGTTGCAACGCTTACTCGGAAAGGACGACTCCCACGCGTTAACGAGCTCTCCTGGAAAGTGCACGCGGACCTGCAGCGATTTCCTCGTTTCGAGAAGAGTCCAAAAAGATCTCAAAAGGTCATCGACCAAAGAAGGATCAGAAGGATGTCCTCTCTCCCCAAAAGGCGTTCGATCCCTCAAACCTACCCTCTTCGCCCCCATCGATCGACCGATTGGCGCGTGCTAAGGCCGCGCACAGAAGGACGCCTGGACCGCCTGACCGACGGTCCTCATGCAAACAAAGGAGGGAGGCTGTGAGAACGGGCGTGCTGACCGTACGAAAGTTATGACGACGCGGCGACGTCGCCTTTCGATTCCGTCGATTGATCCCACGGAACCGGTTTGCTCCCAGCAATCATTCAATAAGGCAAAAGCGACATTGCAAATCACGGCGACACAAGAAACGTACGGGAGCGCTTCAAGGCTGCAGAGAAGAAGAAATCCGCCGCAGCGCTAAACCCCTCCCCGCAATGATCGCGAGGTGGGAAGCTGCAAAGCCGGACGGTTTCATTGATCGGTTTTTTGCATCGCTTGGATTTCCGGGAGATGTAAGTAGGAGGACCAAAAAAGGAGAAGAAGAAAAGTCCCTTCTGTCCAAGTAGCTGTTTCAGTAGGAAGGCCGAACTGTCAGGTGGATCAAATACAGTTTTAGGTGGCACCGGTACAAAAGAGCTAAAAACATTAAGCTGTGGATTTTAGCTCTTTTGGTTTTTAGCTCTTATTTTTTAGCTTTTTTGTACGGACGGATCTTCCAACAACCCATCCCTGCTCTGATTATCTCAACAAGGTCTCTTCTTCTTCCCCCTATCGAAGACTATCCCCACCGCAAGGCGCGTTCACGTGATCGCCACCGGGGGTTCCCCGGCGATCGGGCGCCGCGATAATCCAGGAAGCAGATCGCGCGGGTATATATCGTAAGCACTCACAGTTTAAAAGCTTTGAAGTGGAAGTAGACGAGTCCGAGGCCGTAGTAGCCACTGGGATCCTCCCAGAAGTGCTCCGTGTTGGCTTTGTACGCCTTCTGATAGGCGGACAGGGCTTTGGCGTAGTCGCCAGCGAGGAGGTTAACGTGGCCTAGTTTTAGGTAGATGAAATGGAGTCGGCTTTGGGAACGTTCTTCGGGCTTCTTAGCCGTAATCTTCATGAGGTCAGCCTCCATGATCCTGTTGACTTTGAAGAGGAAGAGTTGGTCCGTGGAGGGGAACTGCTGTCCGACGACGTATTGGAAGCTGCAAAAAGCTTTTAAGGAAGGACATTCAGGGAGCACACCTTGAAAGACGATGGAACTTTTGTTTTTCCTCCTCCGAGAGGCAAGGCACCTTTTGCCCATCCATTTTGAGGCCGATGTAGTTGTCAAGTTGGCCTGAAAATGCGCTTTAATGAGGGAGTCCTGAAGTGCAGCTGGACCGCGTCAGGTTCACACGCCCCTTTGTTTTTTCGTTTGTATTCCCGCAGTGAATTAAGCAGAACGACCTCGCTAAGGGTAAGTGAACAATCTCAAAGAACAAACGCAAATGTGTCTAAGAGCTACATTGAAGGAAAACAACAATTGACCAAGAAGGACACGTCGTCATAGGGATCGGATTAGTGGACGTCAGCGTGTTTGTGCGCAAGAATGAGGGCTACCTTTAAGGGGTCGCGAGGACTACAGCTAAGAATACGATCTATGTGTAAAGGCAACAATAGAGCGGCGAAAGGGACTCGCGAACACGAAGAAGGACGAGGGACAAGGACATCTACAAGGGATAAAGTTATAGGAATGCCTAGAATAGGGTGCACCAGGTTAGATCTCAAAGATTTTGGGTTTTCAAGATTCACTGTGGCACGTTGGAAGAATCCGCTCCGTTTCACGGTTTCTAACCTTTTCAAAGGCCGGAATCCATAAAATCCATCTGTAACCAGATCAGAATCGCGGACTTGGAAGATATGGGCCAGGGGTGTACGGAATTCCGACTTTTGAGTTCCACATTCGGAACTCAGAATTTTAGGTTTCACACACCCCTGGAGTGGACTATGGACCACCTTTACCGGGTCAGAAGAACTACAGGGATATGCGGCTAAACAGCTGAAAGCAGCTCTGTAACCCAATTAGGGGCGAAGGACAACATCCGTCACAGGTTTGACGTATACATATGGCGTTAGCCTAACTAATTTCTCGAACTATAAGAAACGTTCTGGTGAATAGGAGCAAAACATGGGGTCGACTGGGGCAGAAGTACTTCAACTAGGGAAATGCGGTGGACGTGGTATCGGGGAAGGTATCGGCGCGGTTGTCCTATCCTTATCCATTTTCCAAACAGTTCTAGTGGCTTCGCAACAGAAACGGACAAATCAAGCAAGATTTAAGTGCTCTTTGAAGTTTCTTTACTTCGTTCTTAGATCGCCGACTAATCTACAAGAAAAAGGAAAAAAACACGAAATCCTCCAAAACCAACATTGGAGACCCCCTACTACCCTCCCAACCACTTTCCCCGCATCCTAGCCCGTCCGAATAAGAAGCAGCAGCCATTTCCAACCGATTCCAGCCTGAAGCAGCGATGGACCTCGAAGAAGAGGCTACTTCTGAAGCTGCCCAGTCGCGGAAACCTCGTATCGACCACCCGCATTGGCGGCCAATCACAACAACAAACAAGCAGGGACGTCGTTGCAGGACCCTCGTCCATATCCGCTTTGTCTGGCTGATTCGAGACCAGACAGAGACAGATCCGGCCCGTGTTTTGAGTGGTTGTCACCATGCAGAGCGGCTGCAGCACAGGACCAACCGTCAGCTTCTAGGTAGATGAGTTTTTGGCAGAAAACCCCCTTCTGTTTGCTCGCCGTACGGTCTTCCACACGGGACCTTCGCATTCGAGCGGAACCCGGGAAAACAAACGATTTGACGCTGTCACGAGCGGCGACTGCGCGAGCGCTCCGACCTCGTGAAATCCCGCCAAAAGTGACATATTTTCTTTCGTTCCAGCGTGATTGATCTTCCGTGACCCTCATGTTGATATACATCGTTTCAGGTATAAATCTAAATGGATCCTGATCACAGCTTCCGCGAGGATTTGTCAGCATTGGTGAGACGAGATGCCGTCAAGAGGTGCACCACGCAGATCTGCGTCGTCGGCGAAGAGCTAGCGAATGATGAAAGGCTAAACGAACTGTTAGCTGTAAGCGCTGTGAGCTCTGTATGATTCGTTATTGTCAGCTGTTTAGATGCACTTCAAACTGAAAGTTGTTTACAGCGAAAAGGATGGTCGCGAGTACACCGACAGCGACATGGTTTTCCTGGTGCGCAGTTTCGAATCCTCCGAGTTCACTGTGCTTCGCGAGGCCAACAAGCGCATTCTGGGTCCAGGCGTCATATATGCATTCGCCAGCAGGGGACATGTAAGCTGTTCTGTGATTGTGACGATCAGCTGATCAGCTGATTTTAGGAAATTATCCCGTTCCCCAGAGAAAACCGTCCGCTCTTTTCTTACTCGATGAAGGACGTAAGGATGTGTGCCAGTGGAACGAATAACGACGAAAGCCGCAAGCTCGTCGACCTGATCCACTTCATGGGAGGTAGTGCCCGACGTGACTTGTCGAATACGCCTAACGAATACCTTGTTGCGAAGGCCGCTAGAGGCTCCAAGTACCGGGTATACCTGTTGTGCACTTTCCAACATCGTTCTAACTGTTAATTTCAGGATGCAGTTCGCTTCAATCTTCCAATTATGAATATTGAGTGGGTCTACGCCAGTTGGAAAAGGAGGAATGAAGTCGACTTCCGCGCTACAGAAAAAAGCTTTGTAAGTCAATATATAAGAGAGTTCCCTGAAATATCCCAGCTTTAGATGGACGAGCACAGATTGAAACCTTTCGAGGGATTGAGACTGTGCTTCATTGGATTCAACCACGATGACAAGGTGGAGATGGCCGAAGTCACCACACGAAACAGTAAGTCATAAACATAAGCACCCTTTCTACGTGCTAATTTTGCTATTTTCAGAGGGACATGTTGTTCTTCACCATAGAGAAGCCACTCAC
This sequence comes from Steinernema glaseri, assembly GCA_000757755.1. Classification (NCBI taxonomy): domain Eukaryota; kingdom Metazoa; phylum Nematoda; class Chromadorea; order Rhabditida; family Steinernematidae; genus Steinernema; species Steinernema glaseri. The sequence continues at coordinate 18,808 of KN168104.1, forward strand.
GCTGTCTTCGAAACGATTGTCGGTATGGACAGGGACCGACTAAAGGGTCGAGTGGACGACTCTTCGAAGGCGTTTAATGTAACCAAGCAGTGGTTCTGGACGAGCGTTGATCGTGGCGTATGTATGGACGAAGAAGCCTTCCCCGCTTTCGAGCAAACACAAGTCAAATTGCAACCTCGTGAAAATAGGAAACGGCAAGCCGCAAGTCCCGGAGCCGATGACGGAGTGCCTGCTGCCAATCGCAGAAATATGTCAAAGTAGGATTGAATCTGTACATTCAAATGATGGTCAAGCTTGTTTTAGAACCTCCATTGACAATTTGGAAAGCAGTAACAATTCTGCATTACCAGGTAAGCAATATTTAACCACAGTAAAGTTACCGTTGCAAGGTCCAGAACATCTCTTCTCAACCGATGACTTGGAGAAATTAACAATTTCACCGAGGCGCGTTGACAAGCGCCGGATGCTCTGCTTGGAAATGCTCGAAACTGAGGAGAATTACTTGAGGGCCCTGAACTTGATGGCTAATGTACGTGATTTTATCTTGTTGTCCCTCATTATGCCTACCCAAATTCAGGAGTTTAAAACGCCATTGGAGGAAAGAAATGCTGATCCGGCAAACGAAGTCCTAACGAAGTCAGAAATGGCGCAGATCTTTGGCAAAATCCCACCACTAATTCAAGTGCACTCAAATATAGCACGAAATCTTCGGACCCTCATTAGGCACAACTGGCGCAACGACAACTTGATTGGCAAGATGTGGGCTGATCACCACAACGACCTGCAGAAGGTGTATCCACCGTTCATCAACTCTTACGACACCGCGAAACAAATGCTGGACGACTGTGATGCAATGAAGCCCCGCTTCCATAACTTCTTGAAGGTACGGTGGCAGAAGAAGAGTGTTTAGTAAGGTCAACATTTAGGCTGTGGAGTCGCGTCCGGAATGCGCTCGCAACACCTTGAGAGACTTGTTGATCCGACCTGTCCAGCGCTTGCCCAGTGTGATTCTCCTTCTGAAAGAGCTTGCGAAGAGGACGGAAAAGTCCAACCCGGACTATGCGTACATAACACATGCTATAGGATATGTGGAGCAGGTCGTTTCATTATCTAATGAAAGTCGAAGGCAAACGGACAACTACGCCCGATTACTGGAACTTCTTAATGAGATCGATGGATTACCGGTAAGTTATCGGTTCAAGCACACCGTAGGCCACCTTCTATTATAGGCTGATTTTGTCTCCAGTTCTCGAGCTATAATATCTCAAGTGGAGATGAATGTCCTTGCTACTGGTGGTAACTGGACCGATCTGAAGGGAAGGACGATTTGCTTCATTGCATTTAATGACTTCGTCGTGGTATGTTGATTGTCATGTTTTGGTGGGTTTAAAGGCTAGTCCTTTAGCTGGCGAAGGTACGCACTGGAGTTCAGAACCTCAACTTGACACAGAAAACAAACAAAAATCTGACGTTATCGAGAAATATCTCCTTCATTGACTCCCTGAAGTTCCGCTCAGAGAAGAAGAAGTACAAGTATAGCCGCCTTTGCTACTTCAGCATGTTTAGAAAAATTGAAAGAGTAACTGCCAGAGGTAACGTTCCCATTAGAGTACTTCACATCCTTTGGAACTGCTTTCAGGTGCACACGGAACAATATATGTTGTCACACTTCGAGATAATATTGGAGGCGATGAGCCGCTAATCGTTCAGCCAGGTGGCGACTACACGACTGACTCTCTGGATTACTTTATGAATACCCTTTGTAAACACGTAAGTAGGGATGAATGATGCGTTGGGTAACTGCTATTTAGGCCGGTATGATGGCGAGTCGTGAGCTCCCGATAGAGACGATCGACGATGAATATTTCGCGACATCATTGCAAACGTCATACCCCGAGACGTATCAGTTACTGTTAAAGGCTATGTAAGTTGATCTTAATTCTGCTCGTTTTGGTCACTTATATGGTTTTAGGGGAAATATGACGGAAAGCTCGAAGGACGGCACACTCCGAAGATCGTCAACGTTCAAGCGCGCTGTTTCGTCGGTGTCGCTCTCGCTTTCCAGAATCTCGAAGTTTTCGAGTAGATCGAACCTCCACAATATGTCCGAACGATCTTAGTGCACCCTGTGACATATATACAGTTTCAATAAATCGTTATATACCATGAGCGCGCTGGTGTATTGGCCGAGCGACGCGTTGCTAAGGGCAACGCCTCAAGTAGGTGCAAGTGGGTCACCCACTGTCACCACAGATCATCATGAAGCTAAAGTACGCGGACACGGTCGTCGAGCAGCAGGTGACTCTTCTGCTTCAAGAAGTGGTCTTAGGGCCTTCTAGGAGTGTTCGGCGAAGATCCCCTCGATCGCCTACTCGCCCAACGGGAAGAGACTGGCGGTGGCGACGAACGACCGCGCCATCATCCTCTTCGACGAGAACAACCGACGGAAGGATAAGTTCGCGACCAAACCGATAGACTCCAAGGTAACATCTTCTTCTTCTTTGCCTGCTTCCTGCATAGTTGTTTCATCTCCGTTTCCAGTATGGCAAGAAGAGCTACATGGTGCGCCAGGTCGTCTTCTCGCCGGACTCGACCAAGCTGGCGGTGGGACAGTCGGACAACATCGTCTTCGTCTACCGCCTTGGAGACAGCTGGGACGAGAAGAAGGTCATCTGCAACAAGTTCGGCCAGTCGTCGGCGGTTGGGATAGCCGCATGGCCGCACGAGAACGTGCTCCTTGTGGGCCTCGTGGACGGGAAAGTGCGCCACGCGTCTTGCCTTTCGAATAAGTGCTCCACGCTCTACAAGACCGACTCCATGGTCGTTTCCCTCAGTGTCGCGTGAGTTTCGATCTAAGACCGTCGAGTCTAGACATGGAAAGTGCGAGTCTAGTAGACACATTTTGCAAGTAGACATAGGCTTGCAGCGTAGAAAGACAAGTAGACAGATGTGTCTGAACCTTTGAGAGAAACCAACAGCAACTGTGTGAATCAAAGAAGGTCGTGACAAGACCCTCTACTTCAGGCAAACCCACAACTTTTGACCCAACTCGCGTTTCAGCCCTGACCGGAAAAGCTTCCTCTCTGGCCACGCGGACGGGTCCATCTACCTCTTCAACTTCGTCTCCAAATCTCACGTAAGTACATTTGCCCGTTTAAAATAAATCCACTCTTTCCAGGCTAAAGTCGCTGTCCACCCATGTGCCCCCTACTCCTTGGTGCTGACGGCGGGCGGGATCCTCGCCGGTGGCTGCGACCACCGGATCCTCTCCTACTCGGCGCAAGGACGCATGCTGCAGCAGTTCGACTACAGCCACGAGGACGGCGAGAAGGAGTTCTCCGTTGCCGTCGGCGACCCTTCTGGACAGAACGTCGTCTTCGGAAGCTTCGACCGGCTCCGTCTCTTCTCGTGGAACCAGCGGAGAGGCGCCTGGGACGAAGGAAACGTCCTCAACTTTAAGTACCTCTACACGGTCAGCGCGCTCGCCTGGAAGCCAGATGGATCCGCCGTCATCTGTGTGAGTTTCCTAGTCTCCAGGGCCCTAAGAAGGTGTCGTTTAGGGATCTCTCTGCGGCAGTGTCCTCAACATCGACTGCTCGCTGAAACGGTCGCTCATCAAGAACCAGTTCGAGACGATCTTCGTGTCGCCAAGCCAGGTGAACGTGACGGACACGGCGACGGGCCACAAGGTTGACCTCCGCTCGAAGAAGAGCCTCCCCATCCAGGACATCAAGGTCATGGGCCGCACCAACGGCTACATCGTCGCCTACACGCCCTCCACGCTTCTTCTCGCGGACATCGAGAACAACAAGGTAGATTAATTGTAAGCGGAGTTTCCAATCAGCTTATGCGTCTTTAGGCCTCCGAAATCGCCTTCCAATCGGTCGGTAACGAGCGCTTCTACTTCGACAGTGCCAACGTCTGCATGATCGTCAACGCTGGAGAGGTGACCCTCGTGGAGTACGGCATGGACACGCCGCTCGGCTTCATCCGGACCGAACTGATCAGCCCACACCTTATAAGTGTGCGTCTCAACGAGCGGAAGACGCGACGCCACGAAGACGTCAAGAAGCTCGCCTACCTTCTGGACGTCAACACCATCTCCGTGGGTGAGTCAACCTTGGGACTTAAGACTTAGGGTGACAAGCCGGGAAACCAATTGAGAACAGAGACCAATCCAACGACACAGTATGAGCAGAAATATTTTATTTGGAACTGAGCAGCGAGTAGAAGTGCTGGATCGAAAAGGCTTCAGTCGAGTCGCCTTCTTCTGGAAGAGATTCCTCAATCTTAGCCCTCTTGGAGTCCACATCGTCCGAGTCTTCGCTGGAGGTTCGCTTCCGTCCCTTCACAGCTTCTTGGGAGCAATAGATACTGTAATCTATGTACTCCGGGTAGGTCACAACATAAGTCCGAATAGAGTATCCTGAGTCCTCCTTGGCGACGTCTTCGTCCACAGGGGCGTTCATGAAGGAGTCCTCTCTCACCGGTGAGTACATCCTCGGGGCGTACTTCCAGAGGGGAAAGTCGACCATCTCCGGGGCGTACTTCAGCAAGAGAGAGTCGATATCCTTCGTGGCGTACTTCTTGAGGATAGGGTCTTCCTCGTTGAGCTTGGAGAGTTTAGATGACATCATCATTGTAGTTTGAGTTGAGTTTGCGTTAAGCAGCTATTGAGGGTATTGCATTGCTTATATAGAGAGGAGAAGCGATGCTCATTTAGTGATGCTAGATTCGTCTTCGTACTTGCTAAAACCAATGCTTCTTGGGATCTGACGGCGAGATCCAAGCCCCTACAGGTACAGGATATGGGTTCCAATTTAGAGGTGATTTACACCGTACTTCCTAAAGGGCCAGAGCTCCGCTGCTAGTCGTAGCCGTTGAGCTGGTTACTGTAGGAAGATGGGATCTGATTGTGGGTCCTTCTACCCCCCATTTCACCCTTTAATCTCATCTCCTTTCAGTGGATCTGGCCAAGGGTCAGCACCAGGTGGCGCAGATCGTGCACTCCTCCGTCATCGACTGGTTGGAGCTGAACGAAACGGCGACGAAGCTTCTCTTCCGCGACCGGAAGTCGCGCCTCTCGCTCTTCGACCTCCGCGACGAACGCCGCACCAACCTTCTCAACTTCTGCACCTACGTCCAGTGGGTACCCAACAGCGACGTCGTCGTCGCCCAAAGCGAGCAGAACCTCTGCGTGTGGTACAACACGGACGACCCCGAGCAGGTGAGTTCGTTCTTTGAAGAAGCCGATGCTAACTTCTCTGCTTCCAGGTGACGTCGGTGCCTATCGCCGGAGACGTGGAGATGGTGCTAAGGGACGCACAGCTCACCGAGGTGATCGTGACGGAAGGGAACGCGCGGAACGCTTACCAACTGGACGCGAAGCTCATCGAGTTCGGCACGGCCATCGAGGACCTGGACTTCGCACGAGCCATCTCCTTCCTCGAGCTTCCGGAGCGCTCAGGAGACGCCGACTCCATGTGGAAGCACTTGGCGCAGGTCGCCCTTGAGCACAGGAACCTTCTTGTGGCGCAGAGGTGCTACGCCGCGCTCAACGACATCGCCAGAGTCATGTTAGTGGGATCTTGTTGAGGATTAGGCTACTTGTGTATAGGTTCTTGCAGCAGACCCTGGAGATCGCAGACGAGGCAGGCGATGAAGGAGTGAGCCACTTCCGGGTGCGCGCTAGACTCGAGATCATGAAGAAGAACTTCAAGGAGGCCGAGAGGATCTACCTGGAGAACGTGGGTTGCCGCTGCCTTCCAATACCGTAACCCTATACCTTTAGAACGCACTGGACGAGGCGATCGAGATGTATCAGTCTCTCCACCAGTGGGAGGAGGCGATCAATCTGGCGACGGCTAGAGTACGTCCTTCAACAAGAAGTCCCTTCTAATGCGCGAGTTTAGAATCACCCCGATCTCGAGCAGCTCAAGGCGAAGTACTACCGTAATCTTTTCGACTCTGGCCAGGAGGAGAAGGCGGCGGAGGCAAGTTGTCATTGTCCTTGGAAAGATTCTACCGTATCCCTTCAGATCAAGGAGCGCGAAGGGGACCTCTCCGGAGCAATCGACCTCTACTTGAAGGCGAACTTGGCGGCCCATGCCGCGCGTCTCCTTCTTCAGAACCCGAAGCTCCTTGGCGACGACCTTCTTGTGGAGAACGTGTGCGCGGCGCTCCTCCAGAACGGAAACTTCGAGCGAGCGGGCGCCCTCTACGAGCAGACGAAGCACTTCGAGAAGGCACTCTCCTACTACAGGAAGGGGGAGAACTTCGCCAAGGCCATCGACGTCGCCCGCTTCGCCTTCCCCGAGCAAGTGGTCCAGCTGGAGGAGGAGTGGGGCGACCATCTCGTCGCCGTGAACAGCGCCGAGGCCGCCGTCAGCCACTACCTCGGTCAGTTGCCTTCTCCTTGCATCCTTGAACTCCTCCTTCTACAGAGAGTGGGAAGACGCTGAAGGCGGTGGACGCGGCGATCAAGGCGCGGGAGTTCCCGAAGGCGGTGGAGATCCTCGAGGTGCTGGACAGCGCCGAGGTGACCGCGGAGTACTACGCGAAGATAGGAGACTTCTACGCCGGGAACGGAGACTACGAGGTAGGTTGGGAAAATGTGCCAGAATCACAGAGAGATTGCAGAAGGCCGAGAAGATGTTCGTCGATGCCGGACTTCCTCAGAAGGCGATCCTCATGTACGACCAGGCGGCGAAGTGGACGGACGCATACAGGGTACGGTGGACTTCTCGTGGGTATACATGGACCTATTCAGCTGGCTTCTGAGTTCTTCGGTGCGGAGAAGACGCGGGACGCGTACCTCCAGAAGGCGGAACAGCTGGAGGGCCAGGGGAACCTGAAGGAGGCCGAGGAGCTCTACATCCACATAGGGGAGACGAGCCGCGCTGTCGCGATGTACAAGAAGGCTCATCGCCTGGACGAGATGATGGCGCTCATGGAGAAGTACCACTCGGAGCACGTGCAGGTAAGGCTCTGCCAAGGTTCTTCTCCAAGTTTCCCATCTCTAGGATACTCACAAGCGGCTGGCGGCGGAGTTCGAGGAGAAGGGCGACTTCCGGGCGGCCGAAGAGCAGTACATGCTTGGAGGGGACTGGAAGTCCGTGGTGCACATGTACACAGAAGCCTCGCTCTGGGAGGAGGCGTTCCGAGTGGCCAAGGCTGAGGGCGGCGACCACGCACAGCGCCACGTCGCCTACCTCTGGGCCAAGAGCCTCGGAGGAGACTCCGCTGTCCGGCTCCTTCAGCGCTACGGACTTCTCGACGACTCCATCGACCTCGCCTGTGAGAAGAGGTGAGTCCTTAGAAGACGCCCTATCGCTTCTTGACCTCCGATTTCAGCGACTTCGCGTTCGCCTTCGACTTGGCGCGCTTCGGCTCGGTGCACCGGAAGCCGGAGATCCATCTGAAGCTGGCGGAGCGCCTGGAGGAGGAGGGAGAACTCGGCCAGGCGGAGGAGCACTTCCTCCAGGCGGACAAGGCGCGCGAGGCCGTCCACATGTACATCGGGAACTTCGATTGGGACTCGGCGGAGAGGATTGCCGCGCGGCACTGCACCGAAGCCCTTCCGGACGTTTATATCGGCCAGGCACGTGTCGCCATCGAGCAGAAGGACTTCCAACGCGCCGAGAGCTACTTGCTCCGCGCCAACCGCTCCGACATCATCCTCCGCTACTACAAGGAGCTGGGAATGTGGCCCGAGGCCATCCGCATCGCCCGCGACTACTTGCCCAACAGTCTCCCGCAACTCCAGGTATGCGGGCGGAGAAGCAGGTTCTGGAAGCCCTTGTGTCTCCTTATAGAAGATCTGTCTTATGGCTAGTTCAACCCTTCCCTATCATTCTAAAAGGCCAAGGGACCTGGACTTTAAAGACCTGTTCTTTCCTATCATTTCCTGTGTACTTCTATGATGACATCTCCCCTACTTCAGGAGGAGTACGAGCAGGTGCTGCTGAAATCGGGCGCCAAGGGAGCGCAATCCTTCATGGCGCAGGCGAAGGACTGGGAGGCACAGGGCGAGTACCAACGCGCCGTGGCGGCCTATCTCCGCGTCCAACGACCGGTCACCGACGACGTCGAACTCATCACGAACGCCTTCGCCCAAGCAGGCGACTTGGTCGTCAAGTTCCTCCTGGACGAGAGCCCCGAGCTGGTGGAGGAGATCGGCCTGCAACTGGAGGGGCTCCAGCAGTTCCACCAGGCCGCCGAGCTCTACTTGGCGGCGAACAAGCCGGAGCTGGCCGTGCGCGCCTTCTTGCTGGCCAAGGACTGGGCCAAGGCGAAGCGTGTGGCCTCGGAGCTCGTGCCGGAGATGGTGGACAACGTGGACGAGGCCTACAAGGAGTTCCTCAAGGAGCAGGGAAAGGTTGGCGAGCTCATCGACGTCGACGTCATCAGCGCCATCGACCTGTTTGTGGAGCGAGGACAGTGGGAGAAGGCCCTCGACACCGCCAAGCACCAGAATGTAAGTCTTTCAAGTGATGTTTTAGGGAAAGGTGATCTAAGGATGTCCTCGGACATAAATGTAACCAAGACGGACCCTGCAACGGAGTCACATCGAAGTCCATCGGTGGTGATGATGTGCACGGATGGCCGAGTGGTCTAAGGCGCCAGACTCAAGCGAGGGCTTAACGCGAGCAGAGCGTTCTGGTATCGGTATCGATGCGTGGGTTCGAATCCCACTCCGTGCAGAACTTTTTTCTCTCTGCTTCTTCATGATTCTGACTTCTTTATGATTCTTTTTATTACTCAAAACCGAGGACAAACACAAGAATAACTTATTCGTTACAGTACCCACCGCTATTGGACAAATACGTGGCGGCCCATGCGACGGCGCTCATCCAAGAAGACCATTTCCTCGACGCCGTCCGCGTCTTCGAGAAATACGGCGCCTCCGCCAACGTCCAGAACTTCAACATGTACAAGAAGCTCATCGATCAGGTGTCTCCTGGCCTTAGGGTACCGTAACCCACTCGTATAGATCGTGAATGCGCGCTACAGTAGCATAGACGCCCAGTTCGAAGCGGTTGTCAGTCTTAGGAACCTGATCTTCGGCCTTAACCAGCGAATCAAGGAGACAGAGACGGAGACGGACCGCCGAATCGTTGAGGTATACTGTAGTTCGGGTAGATCTTCTTGGGCGTCCGGCTAGAAGGGTCGGGTGTGCTTGCTTCAAGCAAGAATTCAGATCTTCGCCAGCTACCAGCTCATCCTCCACCTCTACGCACTCCGCTGCGCCCTGGCGCCCTTCGACACCGCCGAAGTCGCGCGGATCCGACTCCAGATCAGTGTGGGCCTTCTGCGCTACGCCGACCTTCTCCAGCCCGATCGGGCCTTCTTCGAGGCGGGCATGGCCTGTAGGGTATGTGCCGTCTGTCCTTCGAAATATCGCACTGTTGGCCCTTCAGGAGGCGGGAGAGAAGTATGAGAATCTGGCCTTCGTGCTTCTGAACCACTGCTTGGACATCTGTGAGGCCATCGAGGAGGAGAATCCGAACATCGTCGACAGCTCCATGTTCGAGGACACCGACGTGCCCTCACAGTTCGCCCTGCCCCAGGAGACCTACTTGACGGTGGGTGCCCTCCGGAGTCAGCTCCTTGGAAGAGCGCTTTTCAGCCGCAGGAGTACGAGGAGGTGAAGGACTGGGTTCTGACGGTCTCTGTAGACGCAAAGGTGGACAAGGTGCTTCCGAGGGATCGCCGCGGCTGCTACGAGGCGAGTACGGTAGACGGTAGGGGCACTCAGTTTCCCGTCTGCGTCATCTCAGGTACGTCCTTGGATCCATACATTGGTGCCATCCGGTCTGAGACGCTGTCTGTCTACACCAATGTCTAGACAAGTGTAGTCTAGACAAGACGGCGTTAACATCTCCAGAGCATCTTCTGTCTCGAGTATCTACTCACCGACTCTTCTAGGCTACCCTATCATCGACGCGGCCAAGGACCTTGGCAACGGCGTCAAGGCGGACCTCGCCAACTGGCAGACGTTCGTCACCGTCTCCAAGACCCAACCCACAGACAACCTCGACGACGTCCAGGAGTTCCTGACCAAGTGGACCAAGAAGGCCACGACCTTGTCGCTTTGACCGTCTCTGTCCCACACAAATACAAGAAGATCAAAGGATTCAAAATATTACGGACAAAATAAAAACAAATCAAATTAGCTCCAAGTTTGATCACCTTCATCCCGCGTTGATCCGATTCGTTCGTTTGACGGACTCCCTCATGGCCCGCTCCGCCAGCGAAATGGAGCCTCTCTGCTTCGGGATTCCGTCCTTGTTCTGATTCTGCTCTTGGGGGTCCACCGGCGGCTTCTCGACGTTATTCGCGTTCCTGAAAGTAGGCCATACATTCCCAAGAAGCACTTCCGTTAACTTACATTACTCCGACCGCCGCCGCCGACCGTCCTGTCACTTGGAGGAGGAAGTCGTATTTCTTGTTCGGGAGCAGCGCGAACATCTTCTTTCCCTCGTCGTCGTAGGACATCTCGATCGCGTCCCGCATGTATTCAGATTCCAGGAAGATCTCGAAGTCCGGGTATCCGCATTCTCTGACCATCTGGACGGGATCGCAGCCGGTCATGGATCTGGAATGAGGGGAGTAAGGAAAGGTGAAGAAGAGGGAACTGATTAGAAAACTCCGGTTTCTTCAATCAAAGCTAATACAAAAAGCCTTCCGTAGCAAACTTCAACTTCTCCGAAGCTCTGGAGCCTAGATGTGATGGAAGAAGACAAGTAGGAAGTTTCAGAAGAAGAGGAGGAGAGACTCACCTGAAGATGGACGTCGCTTTCGTGGCAGTTCCTTTCGTGGCGGCGACTGAGCACAGCGCGTAGACTCGCGCCATCCTCAGCTGGCGCGTCGTGTCCATTAGTTCTGCAAAAGTTGGTCACTGAATGGATACAAGAAGAAGGAGGCGAAACAAAGCAGTCACGAACGATCCCAAGAATACAAAGAATCACTGCACAGAAGCCACGGTGGACACAAGAACTGAACTGCGACAGAGATTCACTTGGATCCACAAAATCCACAATAGCTCAGAGATCAAAGCTCCACACAACACCAGGGCTGGCTTAATCCAGAGATAGAGATCAAAATACAGCTGGAAGGTCGCCATGGCCCAGGCCTAAAAGAGAAGAAGACGTTCCGAGGCGAGCGAGAGTGGCGAGCGTGATCGTATTGGGACCAGCACCGTCGCGACGTTCAAAGTGGAGGATCCAAGCAAAGCGCAGCGAGACCTTCTCCACATCTTCTTCTGACGGGAGACCTGGAACGGGCTTAGGTTCGCGTCGAATTCGAAGCAGGGAGGCGATCAGATGCTGGAACTAACCGATGCGCCATTGTTTTTCTACAGAACGTCTTGATATCTTCTGGGCAAGCACCGTGACCGCCTAGCTTGGCCCACTTCGATCTGGATCCCTTCGACCTGGATCTACTTCCCAATGGTATCAGTGTTCTTGTCTTCTTCTTCGTTATCTTGTTCTGATATCTCCACTTTCCACGGTCATTTGTGGAGCGATTCTTTGTATCCTTGGGATCGTTCGTGACTACTTTGTTTCGCCTCCTTCTCCTTATATCCATTCAGTGGCCAACTTTTGCAGAACTAGTGGACACGTCCATCTCTTCGATCTGGATCTACTTCCCAATGGTATCAGTGCTCTTGTGTTCTCCCTTCTTCTATCTCTACTTTCAGTTAGACTCATTTATTTGCGTCCGAGAAACGACAAACGTGACTAGAAGGCGGGAAAGTATCGCACTTCGAGGCGACCCGTAGGAGAAGCAGTGTGGACCGGCTGAGAATGTACAAGAAGACTACAGATTCTGGCGGAGGTAGGCGGCGATGTCGTCGAGCATCTGCTTCCGCTGCGAGCTGACGGGCATGTTGAGCACGCCGTGGAAGGCGGCCGGGTAGTGGCTCCACTTGGTGGCGACGCCGTGCTTCCGCAGCTTCCGCACGTAGAGGATGCCCTCGTCGCGGAGCACGTCGAAGCCACAGGTAAGCACCATCGCCGGCGGGAGGCCCGCCAGCTCCTTGGCCACCAGCGGCGACAGGTTAGAGTCTTCGAGGAGCTTCTCGAAGCGTTCGCTCAGCTCCTTGTCGCCTTCGGGCGCCTCCTTGGGCTCATAGTCCTCCTTCTGGAGGAACTCCTGAGGCAGTTGGTTGTGGTTGAGCATCTCGGCGACGGCTGGAGAGTTTCTCATCGCTCTGAAGAAGTGGGATTAGAGAAGAAGGAGCTTGGAATGTCCTACCTGGAGAGATGGCGATTCTCGGTGATCTTGCGGAGGTTCTCGCGCGTGGCCGGGAGGCCCAAGTAGAGGAGATAGAAGCGCGCCATGGAGTAGGGGTTGAGGAGCGACGTGCCGTTGTAGTGGCGGTAGTAGCTCTGGTAGGACGGCGACTGGAAGTCGAAGCCGTGGATGACCGGGTAGATGAGGATCTGCCGCTTGATGATGTTCAGATTCTCGGCTCGAAGGCGCTGCGCCAGGACGGCGGTGAGGTTGCCGCCGGCACTGTCGCCCATCACGGCGATGCGCTCCGGGTCGAAGCCGAACTCCGCGTGCTTCTCCGCGTGCAGCGCCTTGACCACGGCCTCGCACTCCTCCACCGCCACGGGGTACTGTACTTCCGGGGAGAGCTGGTAGTCGATGGAGATGATCGTCATGCCGATGCGCGCCATCAGCGAGTACATCGCGCCGTCGTAGTAATCTGAAGAAGAATCCGTTAATCTTTGCTTGTTTCAGATCCTAAGATCGAAATCTGGCTGCGGAGATCCCTGAGGAGCTAAGAAGAAGGCTTAGAAGAACTCACTAGGTCTCATGATGCACCACCCGCCGCCGTGGACGAAGACTAGCGCCGCCGTGGACTTCTTCATCTCCTTGGAGGGCAAGTAGACGCGGCATCGCACCCCTGCGATGGTCTCCTGCCGCACGGTGCACCACTTGGGCGGCCGCGACTGGAAGATGTACGGTAGCGCGACGAGGAAGCGCGTCAGGTAGTTCCGCCCCACAGGGCCGAAGAGGAGCTCCACCAGGTCGCCCTAAGAGTACGGTAGAGGCTGGTCCGGGCGTCCGGGCACTCACTAGGTACTCGTTGGAGATGCGGAGGAGGAACTCCAGAAGTTGGAGCTTCAGACGGTCGCAGATGCCGTCGGGGAGCGGGATGTGGAGCACGGAGACGAGCGCGAGGACGAAGGCGCAGAGGATGAGGAAGACGGCCACGGACATCCCGGTCACGAGCAGGAACCACTCGCCGAAGCTCTGCGCGTCCGTGTTCAGGCCAACCTGCAAGGACGACGGAGATTAGACGCGCAATTAGCGGTTTGCGGCGCTCAAATAGCCGCGAGGGAGGGGCGCGGCGCCGGGAACGGGTTCCCCGGGGAGCAAAGGTGCCTCGGACCGCGGCTGTGGTCACGTCCGAACTGTCGATTGCCGAAGGAACGCGCATCGGAGAAGCGTTTTTGAGAAGAAGAAGATGGGTAGAAGAGAAGGAGAACGGCTTTGGAAGCGTTTTTAATCGATTTTCTACCCCCAAGAAAGACCGTCCGAACAGCAGGAAGCACTAACCCTAGATAGAGTAGAAATTAGGCCCCTAGTGAGAACGTTTTTGAGAAGAATATACCCTTTGGATGGGTAGGAGAGAAGGAGAACGGTTTTAATCAATTTCTACCTCCAAGGAGGGCTGTTCGAGGAGCATGAAGCGCTAACCCAAGATAGAGAAGAAATTAGGCCCCTAGTCACCTGGTTGGACCGATTCAGCGCGAAAGAGGACGCATGACCTATTATTTGAAGAAAAAAGACCCTAGATTCATAGACCCAAACGTCTTTACCCATAAAAATTAAAAGAGCGCCTAAACAGTTTGGTGTGCAAAGAGTGGAGTGTCAAATGGACTAAACTCCACTCGATACTGCCAATGTTGTTCACTACATCTATTGATTTTTACTGTTTTTACCTTGGCAACAAGGAGACCACTCCCACAAGAGGCCACTCCAAGTATCAAGGGACAGAAGCTACAACCACTATAGCCAAAAATTCAAAAAAGACTCCTCACACTGGAATCTCGCTCCGACTGAGGCGAGGGGCTCAGAAGCGAGAGGATTAGCGTCGCCATTGTCCATCGCGGGAGTCAGCCGGATCTGCGGCGACGCGCGGAAGGTCGCGCGGGGAGATCGCGCGCCCGGAGGACCGTCAAGGTCGCCGGGGACAAGGTGAGGACCTTCGGCGCCTGATTGTGGTCGCCAAGGGACGCCGAGGCGGAAAAGAGTGATAAGAAGGCGAAGGGGCGAGGAGGACGCCGCAGAAGGTGACAGTCGATCGGATTGGGAGTATCGATCGCCGTGGAAGGCGTGCGCGCCTGGCCGGAAGTCCGAGGCCGTTCCAAGGACAAAAGAAGAACAAAAGGGAAAGAAGACTGACCGGAGTGACGTTGGAAGACATCGTGGAAGCCGACCGGACGATTCCGAAGACGCGACAGAAGTGGGCGACTCTGTCTGTCTCTGTCTCTGTCTGTCTGTCTCGAGGGGATTCGCGACAGACGCGTGCACCGAGGGAGGAACGGGTCGCGATGTTATCGGAACGCCCTTCGGACTTTAGCCGAAATCGGACGTGGAAAGGTGGAGGGAGAGTGCGGGAATGGGTGCAGGACAGGTATGCGTGACACGGGCTCTTTGCGAGAAAGTCTCAAGAGGGGGAGGAGGGTTGGATGAGAGCTGGGAACATCAAGAGAAGGCTCATTCTATGCTAGGAGAGCAGATCTCCTTCTCAAGTGAATCTCAAGCCCTGGTTATATACACATTTTTGCCCCGTGATCTCAGTTTGGAGAAAACGATTCCTTGGCTATGGTCCTAATGTTTTGAGGTCTTTAAGGTCCGAAGAGGAACAGTTGCCAGAGGTGGCGACTCTCCTCCTCGGCGACAAATTCTCCTCTCTCCCGAAGCTCTAGGCGTGGTTCTAAAGGCGGACGCGAATCGATCGCGCCCAAGTACCCGGGCGGACCTTTTTCCGCGCCGCGGGTAACTGTGTCTCCGTTCGCGCGGTGGGACGCTCACAATCTGTTGATTTTTGACTTCGCCCGTAGTTTATGGTCTTCATCTGCTGGAGACCAAGTTCTGTGTCAGGGTCTGTGTCAGGCGAGTGTCCCTGCCGTGGCTGCCCTTTGGCTCTCGACTAGAGTCGAGTTGTTGATCTGAGCAGTTAATCAGATGATTTCGAGCGGGAATCGGGTCTAAGGAGTTGCGAAATCGATTTGGGCGCTCTTAATGGATTCGAGAGAAGGATAAGGGACAAGATGGAGGGAAAGAATAAGGCCAAAGGGTTCAGATGTGGTACCCAGGGTCTTGAAATGGACACTTCTCATTGGGATCAGGGAGATAACTGAGATTCTAAACCCTTAAAATAAGTGGAAATATCACGTCGGTAAACGGGCTCAAATAGATTTGGATGTGATTATTACGATATGTATAGTGTTATCGGCTAGAGGTCAAGGAGACTCCGGTGAACAGAAAATTGATTACATATGCGCTGCTACTTGAAGGATAATAGGCCTAGATATGGACCTTTTGATCGCTACACCTGTCATTTTGGGCTCGAATCCGCCTACCCTTGATACTTTTCTCCTTTTGTTCTATTCTCTTTGTTTTCAGTTTTTTAGAAGCAAGGAATAGAACAGTAAAAAGGCCCCAGTTCTCCGAGCGCCTTCTACTTCTTCGGTCCCCTTAGCGCCTTCTTCGATCGATTAACCAAAATGACGCCACCCCCAGGTCGTCGTTTTGTGTTCTACTTATAGCGGGCTCCCGGGAATGACGCTGCGCTCGCCAAATTCGGTTTATCACGAGAACTTACCCGAAAGTGTTTGCGCTCGGCGGCGGGCAGGAAGAAGGGGAAGATGGCGTCGAGGAGGAGGTCGCCGTAGACGAGCCTCTGCGTGATGAGGAAGGAGGAAAGCATTTTCGAGGATTCTGAAAGGAGTCGGTGACTAACGTCTTCTTGTCCCCGATTCGCGGTTCGTCACGGTCAGTTGAGTTTGCAAAAAGGCCGCGTTTGGGTTACGGTAAGTGCGAGGACGTTTGGGCACAACAATCGGAAAGGTCGAATGGGAATGTGGCGTTCTAAAGGAGGGAGGTGTTCCTTAGGGAGGACTGAAGCAGGTAGAGATCAGAGAACAACAGAAGTAGGCAGCCTGAAGTCCTGAAGCCCCCGAAAGCGCACCAGGAGTCGAGGAATACAGAATATTGATCAAATTAGTGAGAATACACATTTCTTTGAGTTGGGATGAGAATCATAGGCTCTCGAAGCCAAAATGGAGCCTTCTGAAGCCTGAAGCGCTGAGAAGCACGCACACACGGTCCAGAAAACGGAGCGCCAACCTGAACCCGGTTCCGAAGTGATCTCAGGTGGCCGGGAGCCGTCCATTAAATCGTTCGGTTTGTGCGCCCCTTTATAGCCTCCGCCTCCGCCTGTGTCATCGCGCGCGGCCGCCCCTCGCTTCTCGAATCAACAACGCTCCGCTCAAACTACGAAAGTCTGACCGAAAGGTCGTCGGGTCGTCGCGATCGTCGTCGGGGCCCGGAGGCGCCGGAAAACAACGCCGACGGCACTGTAAAGTTGTTTTGATGGAGACCTGTTTGAGGAGAGGAAGGAGAAGGAGGATCGGGCCCTCCCGAGGGGCGTAACAAGGGAAGGGGTTTGCTGGAAAAGGAAGAACCGTGTCAAGACGATCTTGGGACCTTTTGTATTGTGTCCCTGCCGTGACTGCACTTTGGGTATCGCCTACAGTCCAGTTGTTGACGTGAGCAGTTCGTCAGATGATTTCGAGCAAGAATCGGGTCGAAGGAGTGCAAAATCTATTTGTGCAAGTTCAAACCGAGGAACCTGAAGCGTATCTACTTGCTAAGGGAAAAAAGCAAGTGGTCAAAAGGTTTCAGAGGCATCTGTGTTTTGCAGTCTAACAAAGTCTGGAACCAAGGAGTCAAGGAGCACCTTCTCCAGTCCTGTATCGATGGAGTGTCCCTGTCGTGACTGCCCTTAGGGTATCGCCTAGGGTATAGTTGTTGATCTGAGCGGGAAAAGGTTCTAAGGAGTTGCGAAATGTATTTGTGCAAAGTTTCTTATGCAAGCTAAATACCAGAGCGTATCTACTTGATCAGGGAAGAAGGAGAAGAGGTCAAAAGGGTTCAAAAGGAAGGGGAACGCAGGGTCACAAACTGAACACGTTTCGCATCGGTGTTTTGCAGGTGCATATGTGAGTTTTTTAAATCTAAAAAATTGAAAAAAAATTCGTTGATGAACTCCGGAATTTTGTCAAGAAGTCTCCTAGAGTTTAAGGAGCAAACAAAGGGGGTTAAGGTCCATCCATCCATCGTAATACCGATGTTAAGGCATCGGTGTTTGCAGGCGCATATCTAAAAAATATATTTAAAAAATGGCCGAAAAATCCGTTAGTAAAGTCTGGGACATCATCAAGGAGTGTCCCACGACTTAAGGAACAAACAAAGGAGGTTGAGGTCCAGAGCAAAGTAGGCTTGTTCAAAATGTTTTACCACAAGTTTTAAACCATCATTCTACTTGTATCCGAAAGAGTTGTAAAATTTGTCGTCCAATGGACTCTGGAACCTTCCAAGGGTCAAGGATTCTCCCCGCAGAACCAAATCATCCCTGATATCCCCAAGCCTAGCTCCTATCCACGCCTTTCCAATCGATTCCCACCAGAACCGCTCCAGAATCGATCGCCGAGGGTTCCTTCCGCACTAAAGGGTCAACATAAAGTCCGAAATTGCGTCACCGTCCAAGCAGCTGACGGAGTAACACGTTCTATGCGAAACTTGGAGAGACGTGCCCCTCCTCGGGTTCAGTCGATTCTTGAACCCCACGACGCTCCAAAGGTCGGGGAAGTCGTCTCGCGCCCCGCGATCCCGAGGGAATCGATGGGAAGTTTCCATCGATCCCTAAGGAGCCCAGCGGCTTCGGGTTCAAGTAGTTCTTCGGGAATAAAGCCCTCGGAATGAAAGATCGAAGAAGGAATGCGATCGATCGTCGTTGGTCGTTTGATTTCGCGCTTCTTCGTAGAACGGTCACCGCGAAGGTCGGCGCTACGTCACGAGAAGCCTCTGGTGTGTGGTCTTTTCCCAGGACCGGCTTCTTGGAAAGCAAAGGTGGAAAAGGGTACTGGAACCAAGTCTAGGCTAAAGAAGAAGAGATGGCCTCTTTTTAAAGGGCTTAAACCCACAACAAGGACCATCGATCCAAGACCCAGAAACCCCTAAAACCTTCTTTAGTTCTAAGCAGCTCCTTTCACCTTCTTAAGAAGGAAAACACCGCCAAGGAGGTCGACAACAACCAGGCTCTAAGGAAAGCATGCCGCCCTCTGGCTCCACCGTCGATTTTGGAACCCCGAGGCGACCCAGAGATCGAGCCTTCGGAAGCCTAGGAAACGTGCAGAAAGGACTTTACACCCTCTGATTCCAGACTTGATTGCGCCGACCCGAAATAAACAAGGCTCTCCCTTCGAGAAGGCCTTCCACTGTACTCTGTTGCAAACTACAAAATTGCTCCATTACCGTCGAGAAATTGATCCCTGTGAAGAAGGGTGACGCCAAGGGGTAGTCTGTAGTGTGTGGCGCACAAGAAGGCTCCGTGGGTCAAGTGCATAGGAGAGTAGATTAATGACTAGGGTAGAGTTAGAGGTTAATTAAAAAAACAAGGAGTCGAGATGGTCCAAATATGTGGAGCTGAAGAAGTAGTCGCCCGTGGCCCTAAACAGCGCCAAGGATGTTGGAAATAAGATCGTAGGTAGCAAGGAGCCTTCTAGGGTTTCTGAAGGAAAAGTAATTCCTACTGATTTACTGGTGACCTCCTTCTTGGACTCCTAAACTTTGGAACTCCAAAGCGACTCTCCCGAAGCCTAAGAAACGTGCAGAGATAACTTTACACCTTCTTGGCGCTGACCCGAAATAAACAAGGCTCTCCTTCCTAGGAGGCTCCCACCTGTGTCTCCTGTCTTGTTGCAAAGTACGTGATTTTTTCTCCAAATTTTGGAGTGGCCTTTGCCCAATCTGTGAACTGGATAAGGCTAGGTTCCTTGTGACTGCCATGTCTTGATCGTTGGAGACCCGAAGGATTTGGACTAGCAAGTGACTGACTAACTCTGAACTAACGTACTACAGATGTTTTAGATGACCTAGCCATTGATATATCCGGTGTACAAAAAAAAACACTCACATTACATAAGGATATGATCCATTATGATCCGATCCAACCTAACCCACGAGCAAGATAAGTGTTGTATTAACTGTTGTATTAGGTATCGTACTGGTCAGCGAAGAATTTTTAAATATTGTTTTATAGACCATTTCTGCTAGAACCGCAACGATCACTTTGCAATCTACGGGCGCATAAGTTTGGGATAGGTTGCAGGCCTTAGGGGGTTCACGTAAGGTTGTAGTAAGACCACACGTTATGTCCCATCTCCTATCGATGTTTTAGATATTTCACAAATTAGATAATGATAGGCTAAATGAGGAGTTAAATGTAGTTGTGACCTAACCAAACCCAGGAGGTGCATAAGCATAGCATTAAGCTCTGGCTTTAGGTTCTCTAGCCTATGTTACAGGCCCTAGGAACTCCACGTAAGGCTGTAGAACTTGAAGTTTGAAAGATCGCACGTTATGTCCTATCGCACGCACTGAAAAACACTCCCAAAAGTGCAGAAAAGTCCCGATCTCTGTATCATGGGCACGATCTCCCGAATTTGACAGAGATCGCTCAAGAACGGGTGTCCGCAGTCGGCCTTGAAGCCGAGGGATAAACACGACGATCGCCACAAAGACGCTACAGTCCGTGTGTCGAGAGCACGGGTCGGAACAGGCTTCCGACGTCACTTCTTGAGAAGCGCGTACTCCGTGACGCTATTTCCGTAAAGATCGCCAAAGTTGTCCTTTTGTTTGGCGCCCGTTCCAGGAGCGCTCCAAAAGAGGCACACTTCAGAACACAAGCACGGTCGCCCTTTTGTTTTTCGGTGTGTGTTACAGGTTGGGAACAGAAGGCCGTGCCCGAGTCGTGTCGGAAAATGCTGTAAGTCCTCCTACTTCTTTCGTCAGGCGCTCAATTTTGTGCGGTTTTAAAGTGGTCTGTACCTAAAGTTCCCTGTCCCTATTTGCAATTATAGAGCGTTGGGACCTGTGAAACCTTGTTTTCCAAACCTGTCAAATCTGAACCCTTTTTTTGCTATTGGAGAAGCTATTTGATCATAAATTTTATATCTCTCAAATTCTGCGTTTTGTCAGTCCATGAAGAAGTCAAGAGCCTACCATAAAGGATCCAAGATCAGTCAAAATGTCAGATTTATCAGTCTCAAGCTTTTTTTTACATTTTAGGCAGTACCGGTACAAAAGAGCTCTTATTTTTTAAGCTTTTTGTCCGGACGCAAGGCCATGCCAAGAAGCTAAAGAAGAAGCCAAGAACCCACCTTAACGTTTAAACCTCCTGGAGCTAAAAAATGATCATTTTATGAGCTCTGAGTTTGATTTTTGATCTCTGAGGGTTCAAATGGTGCCAAAATTTTT
>KN168107.1:0-11084 GCA_000757755.1 Steinernema glaseri
AGTGCGTCGTTCTCTATCGTAATCTTTGTCATAAGCCGTCGTTGTGGCAAATAAATGAAATGTAAGCACGTGGAGGCCAAGCGCACCTACAGCACGTTTCTGGAAGAGTTTTACTCAAATTTCGGGGATTACATATATCTCAGCAGAAAAGTGTAAGGAAAGAAAAACCACGACATTTCACTCGCCAAGGAAAAGGAATGCCGATTGCAGGGATCGAACCTACGACCTTCTGTTTACAAGACAGACGCTCTGCCACTGAGCTAAACCGGCGTGTCGTCTCCTGTTCCTATGTTGTCCTTCCCTCTTCTTTTACATTACATCCTTCTTTTTTTACATCCTTCCTTCTTTGTTAGGTGCAACTTTAGGTAACTTTATTTTCCGAATCAATGGCATTATGTGCGCCATACAGGACGCCATAAATGCATAACTAGATAGACACAGACACTTAATATTTGCAAAACAGACTTCATTTCTTGTCGATCCGATAGGCGAGTTGGTCGATATTTTTCCATATCGTCGATATTTTCGAGTTTCCATATTTTTGTTACAGTTAGAAACTAAAGTTTAATCCGCAGGTTGATTTGCTGATGGATCTGTCTTCAGTCAAGAACATGTTATGGTGGGCATTATTGAGGAACAAAAGGCGCTGTTCCTATGATATCATGGCTCTGTTATGATATTCGCCAAATCCTAGGCGGAAGAATGGCGAGCTTGTCGTATTATGCTTCCGATTGCACGGCGACGCCCCGATTGTCCCGAAATTTTCTCTGCAAACTGAGCTTTCCTTCAAAGGGGACAGATGCCCTCTGGACTCTTTTTTGCGTTTCTGGACTCCGTGAGGAGGAAGACGCGATTAAATTTAACACGGGCACAGTAGCCCGAGGCTATGCTGGCGTCTTCATACTTCCGATGTTCCTTTTTTTGCATTTGATGGGCCCCGGCCTCATCCTATCCGGCTTTAGGGCATGCACTTCCAGCGGCGCGGGAGATGGCGTCGAGACGCCATCGTCGTCACATGCGTGCACAGGTGATCATTATCGGCGGGTTGATGTTATCTCCGCGCTTTTTCGCGCGCCTGGACAAGCAATGACGTAATTTACGACGCTCATTAAAGTTAGCACTTCCTCCTGTCCGCAGCCTTGCAGCGACGAGTTTCAGGCCGCCGCAACGGTCGTCATTTCATGCAGAGAACATCTCCGTGTTCTGCACTTCCGAGAATTTTTTACACGGTTATTTGTGGAAAAAATTTGCTGTTAAAATTAGAATCTTGGAGTAAAGCATGTGATTCAGTGTTTACACGAGTTATTTTTTTTATTTACACTATTATATTTTTGGACTTGCACAACTCTTTCTTTAACTTTAAATCGTTGTCATTAAATTACTTTAAATTTGAATTAGTGAGGTACCTTGTCATTGTTTATGATACATTGTATTTTTTTTGTAATATACTATCTTCTGTGAGTGTGCCCTATGATTTTTAACTTTTCGAGGCCACGTGCTTATTTCTATACGCCTTATTCAAATAACGAAGAAACCACACCAATTAGCAGAAAAAATAGGAAGTGAAGACAACTAACTTACACGGTTGTTCCGAACAAAAATAACACTTTAGCAGCAACAACTCTCGACCAGGCCTATTCAACTAGACATAGACATACAAGTGAGACATATGTAACAACTTTGTCTCATTCGCTTTGGTGATATACACGCTCATTTAGTTCATAATTTATTTTCATTTTTAGTGAATGTTAACATTTTTAAATAAATTTTTGAATATTATTTAAAAAAACATTTCAGCAAAAAAATGTCTAATGGCTTAACGTGCGACACAACGCGGCGAAAGAAGAGTCGCGGACACGCCAGCTGAGAAATGTGACACAGGATCGAATTTCATGGATTTTTCCTCAGCGCCATCATTGGTACTTTTGTCTCTGCTTTTGCCGGCACAACGACACAAAGAATGAGGACCTTCTATGAGCTGTTAATATTCTGTGGCTCTCATTTACTTTGCACGTTGTAATGCTCCAGGGTCTTTGAGACCAACTAGTCCGCTTTCTCTAAGCGTAAATTCTGTTCTGTTTGTGTTTATCTACAATTTATGCTCCTACTCCCACTCGGTGAGGACAAAACTGGAAAAGACCTTTTTCAACCAGTGACACCTAACAAGGGAGGTTTGGCAAGTGTCACACGCGCTTGATTCGGCGAAATAAGTGGTGCTTGTGTGCCGAAGTGACACCTAAGCGTGCTGCGGCCAACAACGAACATTTTTGGCCCAGAACCATCTCTACGAGCGATGTTTCTTAGTCAACTCACATATAATCAAGTTCCATCGAATATCTTTTGTTCGATAGTGCACGTTTAACCGCCGAACTTAGGCGGAATGTTTCAAATTACTATTTTGGCAGAACTGCTCAAAAGATTTCGCTTAAAGGTTCTGCTTAAAAACTGCTTAAAAGATTTCGAATATGTAATAAGTTTTATATCAAACATCATTGCGTTGTTTTTTCTTTGAGCTATTCCGACAAAAAGTTTTTTCCTTTTCCTCACGAATTTGTCATTCATATTTTTGCATCGATGATCATTAGAACTGGGCGGCATTCCCGGAGATAGAAGGAAAACTTACCATCCAAAAACTGTCCACTGTGTTGTCAGTGTATGTAGATTTTTGGTAGCAGTAGCAAAATCTTGCTAGTCCTCGTCTTCTACAAGTGATTTTAAGGATGATTTTGAGCACCAGTAATTATTAAAATTTCTATTGAATTCTATCGATTGCCTAAAGATTGTGACTCCCGTTGCCCACTTCTACGGGTCATGTGCAGCTCGGGCATTCGAAGAATTCCCAGCTTCCGGTGCCTAATACCTTTGTTTTATCATTAAGCACTCCGCTTTTTCTTTTTGCTAATCTCCACAACACCGGTCTACCTGTGACGAACGTAGAACTTTTTATCTGGGCGCCGATTCTGATAAGAAGCGAAGTACGCCGATCAGTCTCCGTTTGCCGACTCCATTGCTGCCAGCCGGTTTCTTCGTTCCCGTATTCGGACAATGTTCATTCTTGCGTTATTTCTGGTTAATCGAAAAATTATTTATGACT
This sequence comes from Steinernema glaseri, assembly GCA_000757755.1. NCBI lineage: Eukaryota > Metazoa > Nematoda > Chromadorea > Rhabditida > Steinernematidae > Steinernema > Steinernema glaseri. The sequence goes on from KN168107.1 coordinate 3,095, forward strand.
ACTTACGAGTCTTGATGTTATTCTGCTCCAGTTCACGTTTTGTTTCACACTTAATCGAGTTCCACAACTGACTATAAGTGATTTTAGGCACTATGACTTTCACAGTTTCTAGGATTTACAGGGACGATGATTGGCAGTAACATTTTTGTGAGATGATTTGTGTGTCGTTGGAAAATTCATTACTTTCAATAATGAATGCGTACATCAAAAAATAATCTTTAATTTCAAAATGCCTTAAATGTACTGAAATATTATGATCCATTGTATACTCCGTGTTACGAGCAGAGGCAATTTTGTTCTTCATTTGTTTTTCAAAGTTTAATAATAATTGTCGCATGTCTCATAAATTTGCAGGCAATACGTATCGCAATTTTTGGTGATACACATATTGAATATACTTTTGGTGACACTTTGTGTTCCATATATAACATTTTAATCATCCATCGAAATATTTTTGACATTTGCTATGACAGTTATATTAAAGATAAATGTTGTGATAATTATATTAACGTGTGATAATTATCATTAGTTTTGGATATTTAAAAAAAAATATTGAGCTCTTTGGTTTGGTCTCACAACGCTTTCAAGTTTCATTAGCAAGAAAGTTCCGAAACGTTTCTATATTTCTTCCTTCACACTTTTTCAACCTACCCTCAGTTTTTGCAACTCCGTCAAATAAGGCTGATTTCAGTAGATACAGCTAATTTCCTCCCCTCCCTCCAACTGTACATCCAGAACCCATGGAACACTCTTCCCGTCGCCCTGCCACCCTTCGCCGTCGCTTCCCATTTGGAAACTCTCACACCCTTAAACACACAGCACCGACAATCTCATTTACAATTCCCCTCAGGGCTTCTCCCGCTCTCCACCACTCCCGCGCTCTAAGCCAAGCGAAACGCAGCTACGACTACAACTCTGAACTCTTACGCGTCCTCCGAGTTTTTCGCGCAGGGTGTTCGGCGCGTAATTGGCGCACGGAGAGGAGTCAAATTGCCCCGCCGTGACAGGGGTGCGCCCCGTTCATTAGCCACCATGTCCACTTCGGCGCCGTCCAGCATTCAATTAGAGGCGCACAAGGAGTGCGCCGGCGGGTTATTCCGTGTGTTTGTTTTTGTCGGGAAGCTCGGTTCCCACAGGGGAGCCAGGATGCGGAACCGGCAGCTGAGCGGTGATGGCCTGAATGTTGACGGATTGGAGGGGAGGGCTTCTCGAACGCACGAATGTGCGATTTTTGTTGCACATTGGGTTATGGTAGGTTTCGAGGGATTGGAAGATTGAGGGTTTAAGCTTTTTAGTGTTCGTTGATCATGTTTACAAATTTGAGATTTCTCTAGTTCATTCAATCATTACCACAGAAAAATTATAGAATACGTTAATGCATAATTTTTGGATCCGAGTTCTGTGTCCCGAGTCTGTTGCAGCAAGTATTTTTTTTCTTTTTTTACGGGTAGTTTTTTTTCTTGGCTGGACGACTTTTTTTTATACTTCACAATTTCTTGATATGTTTGGAGATCCTGTGGAGAGCCTTTTTGGGTAGTTTGTGACTACTCGAAAAGTGGTTTTGTGAAAAAGTGAAAAGTGGAAAAGTGACAGGAAATCATAAATAGAAATAAGGATTAAAAGTTAGGAACAAAACGGTCAATTTTATTTCGCGATGTTTGTGACTTTAAATATGCATATTGGAAACCGGAAACTATCATTGGGTGCGCGGTAATCTCTCAGAACATAATAATTAATTTAGAACAAAATTTCTCGCACTTTAGAAAACACTTTATGTTAGCGATTGAAGCTGTATGGCATCTGGCACTTTTGCTATGTCGTGATAGGTGAAATAAAAATATGGTGTTAATTGGACCAGGATCACGTCAGAAATAGGACACTTTCACTTTGCCACATCGACACGTGTCGGTCGTTAGAAATGCATGTGTAGTGGTGCTTCTCTACATCTGCAACGTCGGCGTACGAGCACACAATTAAAAACACTCTTTCTGCTTTGAACCCAAGTTTAAGCAAATGAGAAAACGCTAACGAAATTGCAGAAAACGAAATTAAAGTAGTACGACATATTTTCCCACAAATACAGTATGATGTAAAAATAACCATCTCTACTTCAACATTGGATACAGTTGATCCTGGGTTCCAGCTATAGGCTCTATATTGACATTAATAAAATTTGGGTATCATTAATTTGTGCATTTTCACACCTGTTTAGCATTTTTCTATCGGTATTGCAGCAAACGACATTACAGTTGGTGAAGACATACTTTTTTGGAATTTACCCGTGTAATTGCATACTTCAACCTTAAATAAAACTTCACTCGTACATTCTAAATTAACTTCAACCTACTTTGCATAATTATTTATTTTTGTATGGTGATGGTTCGCCCTGTCATGTTTGCATTGCGTTCCTCGCGACCGTAGCCGAAGATCGCCCATAAAATCGTGTTTTCCCAGACGGTGCAAATTCGGTTACCTCCCACATGATTTCATTACCCGTAGCCGAGTGTATTCCTCGCTCACGTTCGGCCCTACGTGCCATCGTTCACTAATGCGTCCTTAATACGATCGCTTTCGTTTATTAATAGAATTCTTTAGCTCATATTGCGTGTTTACTGCGCACAGCGGCGAAAGACGAATCCTCCGTCCTCGCGGAAACCGAAGATTGCACTTTTGGCGAAAGTTTTCGGCCGCGCGCATCGAAATTCTCTGAATAATTGAAACATCGGCCGCGCGTCAAGATCAGTTTCGCACGGCGCTCTTAATGGATTGCGCTTAGCGCGTTCCCAGCGGTCTACGGTGACGGCTTCTGTTTGTTTTTGCGTTTTTCTTTCGGATCTACCGAGATTCGAGAACTCAGAAAATATGCAGAATAGACTGGCGAGCGAAAAGAGTCCGTTTGATGGTCGTGATCGGCGATTTGGTGATTGTTGTGCTAAAGTTTTGTTAATATTAATTGTTAATTTTTGTCAGCGCTGATATTGTACCAAATCTTAATCCAAATAATTTCATTTCATTTATTACACTATTTCAGCCAACAATATTACACTATTTTTTATTACACTATTTCAGTATCCAGTTTGACGGACCATTTCTGCTCTTTGCTCGAGATTATCTTCCAGATCATCAATCCATATAAATCCAGTGTTTAGTGGGTATGTGAAAATGAAGGAGATTTTTGAAACTATTACTTATCACCTCTCATTTAGTCTGCTAAATGACGAAGTAATCAAATGCTCTCTATTTTTATTTGACACTTTATTCGTGATTCTATCTATCTGAAAAAATAATCGCTTAAATGAATTTTTGAATCCCTAAAAAATTCTCCTTAACGGTTTATTTATTTTTGCCCCCGGTTCCTAAGTACTGGAACATAGCAAATTTTTCTGTAAAACTCGGACACCGTTGTATTTTACAAATGACGTTGCTACTCTTGTGAGATGGCTCCTTTCTCAAAACACCGTTTAGTGTTTTTGCTATATGCATTTTTGGACCCCTCAAGTACCCTTACCTTAGCTTCTTCCCGCGATCAATTCCTGAATGCACTATTTATCATGACATCACCTCAAGTGTTACTTCCACCCCCACGCACAACCCTCGTGCCGCGGTGATTTATACCTCGTTTTCCAGCAGAAGCTTCATGTTTACCCATCACACCGCCACGTCGTTTCTCGCGTTCCCCGGGCAGATCCAAACGACTCGTATTGATCGCTAACATTCTGTTTGATTTACTCGCCGGCGAGTAGATGAATGGCCAGCCGACGGCTCCCGAATCACGCCGTAAGGGAGTGACAATTGTTGTCTCCGAGGATGATGTGCTGTACGCGGGGCGGAGACCCAAGCGCGGGATCCTTTTTTTGAGAATGAGAAACTTCTACAGAAGGTAGAAGTTTTGGTTACGAAGTCGAAGAACATCATATTTTTGCACAATCAACGCTAGGATCTATATTTGTACTATTTTTGGCGTCCGGGCGTAACTTCCCATTTTTGCATTATGAGACTGGTTCCACTTTCAACCCTACTAATTTATAATTTTTTTAAAAATGTCCGTGGCCTTTTGGAATATTTAAATTTTAAACTTCTTTCAAAATTTCTTGACACCCCTTTGAACGTTGTCTCATTTTTGAAGCTGGTTGATCCAATGAAAGTGAATTTTGTCACCTGAGTTCCTAGTGTTCCATTCACAGGCAGCGTAGACGTCTTGACTTGAGGATGATCCATTTTGTAATTCCATAATTGCACTCTGCGCATGTAGGCGTATCTAGGCATTTTTGCATAATAATTTATTCGCCCATCACACGCTCTTCATGGACTTCATAGTCCTTATTTATGGTTTTTTTTGCCTGATGAAGGTTCGTTCCAATGTGCTCCAACCGATTAGCATTCTGGAAGCGTAGATGTTAAGTTGAAAAATTGAATTGAATTTAAAAAAACCAATTTTTATAATTTCATAATTATACAGTGCTCTATATGCATTTTTGTGAGTCTTTTTATTTCTTTTGTGTCCGTTTACAGCCAGTGGATGAAAGAAATTTTTGACCAATGAAGTTCGCATTTATCATAATCGAATTCAAGTTTGAAATTGGATATAATTTTGGCCTATCGGGAGTAGGTACCGATCAACGAGCATTTTGGCAACAGAACACAGAGTTATCCTTCATGGCACCGCTCCTTATGGAGTTCACTGCACTCATCCAGCTCGTAACCCCATAGGAATTACACTACTTCCACAGAATTACTCCAGATAGTGCACTCCAGCATGTCCTTTAGAGCCGAACACAGAACCGAACTCGAGACGTGTTAATGTCCCAATTGCCGACCATTATAACTCCATCGTCGCGTTCCCTGCACAATGCACTTCCATCTTCCAGATTTTTGCCCCTCGGGACCAATTATACTCGGCGGCCGTCGAGAAGCATTATTCACATCCACACGTCGCGGTCTTGTCGACCTCTCGGCACAACAGCTGTCCGCATATTGCGAACATACTCCGACTTCTTCCCCCGTTTTTCAGCGCCCGTGATCGCTCCTACTCCAATTTGCTCATCACTCACCAGCGGGCTGCACGACGATCACTTTTCTTCTGTTCCCGATCTTTGAGCCTTTCGCCATCGTTTCGGCCGAAAGTCCTCGTCCAAACAGAAGTTCGCGCTTCGGCACAGTCCCAATTGGAATGACGGACGTCGGAATGACATTGCGATTGAGCCAGTTAGTTTTCAGTCGCTCGGAACGCCCTTAGCGGAACGCTCCTTATTTCGAGGCGGGCGGCCTATCGAACGCGGAACTGGTTATGTTCTATTTAGGTCCTCCGAGATATAATAATGGGGAAAGGGAAAAAGAGTTGGCGTTCGGTGACGTGATTGTGTTGCATGAAACCTTTTCGGATTAGCAGCATTGAATGGGGGATACGCACGTACACTCTTGCGGACTCTCTATGTGCTAGTTGAGGCATATTGAGGGAGGAGTAGGTGTGAGGATATTTTTGGAATTATACGCCTCAAGAATGTATTATGTTGTTGGATAGCCAAGATTCGAAGTATCGGTACTTGAACGTGAGACGTCATACTCGTAGTTTAGTGTCATACAGTTTACCATTTTTGCTTGGAACTTTTCTTGCTTGGTAATTATTTTACTGCACACCAACTAGTGACATTCATTTTAGCTACACTGTAAAGACTTCTATGGTCATCACTTTCCAATGTACTGGACGAGAGTTTTGATATTTAAAAGGTACTTCTTGATGGAGGAGTTTTCTATTTTTGACTATGAGAACAGAGGGAGAGGAGAGGAAAGAAGATTAAAAATATCGTTCTTTTGGTTCCTTCTTTTGCAATATATTTTTGCACTCCTTGTCTATGAAATTCGCATGTTTTTCGGATTTCCAAACTACTTAACTAGTTGAACTTAAATAGTTAACTCTACTTCAAAATCCACAAAAATATTTTGAATTTGTGGACGGCGTAACGATATCTTAAGAATTCATTATTTGTGAGCCGGCTGCTTTTGGTTGCTTTGTTTTGTTTTCCGATATTTATATACGCATAAAATTTTGCTAAAATTGGTATTTTTGCCGTCCTTGACATTTTTTGGATATTGTCTTTTTCAGTTTTTTTATTTCCACGACCTCAATACTATTTCTTTTACTTTGTTTTACGCATCAGGCACCAGGGTCTTCGTGCACTCACGATACTTCAATCGAAAATTCACTTTTTTTGATTTTTTTAAATGAAAATTTATTTCCCTCTCATTCGTCAGGACTCGAGATCACCAAATTTCGTCCTCTATCGCCTAGACAATCAATTTTCTCGTCGCCTCCTTCGACACTGTTGTAATTTCGAGAACCGTTTGTTGTAAGGCAAGTGGGAAGTCTCACATCACTTACGAGCGCGTAGTAGTAGTTCATGCGTGTCATACTCGGGTGATATGGGTATACTTGGAAATAGGTGTTCAGAATTTGTCATATGATCTTCTTTTATGATCAGAGTTTGGAAAACATGATTAGTAGATTCAGAAATAGTTGTTCAGATTAGCGAAAAAGTTATAAAGTCAATTATTTTCAACAATGGCAAAAACTTTTTGATGGCTGTTCTTTAGTCGCTATAACTGAAATTTAGGGAATTTATGAGATTCGTCCCAAATGTGGAAGATCTTCACCATGACTTTTGTGCAGAACCCGGAAATAGTTGAATCTCGGATATATGAGTTATATCTGCAGCAGCCGTCAACCCGTAATTGGAACTTCTTCGCTCAACGTGCCGATGAGCGTTTCGCGCGTAATTGGCCAAATCGGGACAGGAGAAAGTAGATAAGTTATTAATGAACGTTTTCCGGGCACGTACTAACCGTCTCCTTATCACGTATTTCGGATACTTATTTATCGGCGTGCGGCTTGTCCGGTCGTTCCTCAGCGCCTTTCTTATTTTTGCTAGTTATATCCTAAAAGTTACATATTTCCCTTTTCGTATCTCGGCCTCTTCGGCCTGGCATAAAAACATTTCTTTAATTTTGCAAATGCGTATGCCAAAAAAAACATCAATTTTGCGTCCATTTTAAATGGTACATTTTTTCAATAAAAATGGTGTTTTGTGAAGCTCTAATAATTTTTAAATTTTTGGATTGCACACGAGAATACCTCTCTCCTGCAAAAATTTTTCCTGAACCGGAAAGTCACTGCGCGTTACCGGATTCAGAAGACTCCATATAAACCTTCTGTGCATACTGCATTTTTGAATTATCGTTTTTAAAAAAATACGGATTAAAATAATAAAGAATTCGGATGAGGTGAATGATATGAAGCATTGAGGGCATACTCCTGTGTTCAAAGTCTCTGTCCTACCGACTTTCGAAAGTTTTGTAGTGCGAAACATGTAAACCACCAACATGTCATTGAATTTTTGTTCAATTGTCTGATTGCCATCTTTTAAAAGGCGCAATGAGGTTTGTCGAAAAACAACGCAGTTGGGAATCAGAACAACGCTATTCCAAGTAATCCCTTTTTAATTGCCGAAAACCAGATATTGAGGAATGTTTATAGCGCGCTTTGATCCACAGTCGAACAAGTGCAGAAGCGACGAAAACTCTTGTTTTGAATTTTTAGTGGCACTTAAAGTATATAATTCATTTTTGACAAATGAGAGACATCCGTTTTGAGTACTGTCTCTCCGCTGAGACGAACAATTATGCTTCTCGGCTCCTAAGCAGCTGAACTTCTGTGACAAATGCGTCTCTGAGACAGTCTCTTGAGATGTCGTCTGTCGCGTTTTTCCAAATGTTTTTTTTCGTGAGGTTGCATTGCCAGTCACTGAAGTACTACGGGGCCAATATTTTTTATAACGCTGCTTAATCGAGGCTGATAAACTTGAGAAAGTTCATACTGCGCCACCGTTGAACTTTTATAGAATCCTCGTAAGATAAGAATAGAAAGTTATGACAATCAATCTTTCAATTCTGTTGACTTGGACTTCTCCCGTCAGAATGATTTATCCTTTGTTTG
>AZBX01001041.1:0-15763 GCA_000757755.1 Steinernema glaseri
GAGGAGGCAGTGGAACATCGTTTGCGGTTTGACTATATTTCTTGCTCATACGTTGTCTGGATAGACTATTTTTTTTCCGCAGGCTTCTCTGCAGCTTATGCTGATCGGTTTGTCTTCAGAGTTGTAGACGTCTGAACGTCTGAGTTGTAGGCGTCTGAATGTTTAAGTCTGTCTGCAGACTTGTCTCAGTCTAGATGCTGCGGTCTGTCTGCTGCTGCAAACTTGCGAACTTCAGTTGGTCGACTCAAAACATACAAACTGCTTTCTGTAGCGATCTCGAATCTGAAACCTCATCTTCGTTCCTGGTTCGTGCCAGGGCGATGCGAAGGCGTTTCAGACTGGTTCATTCTTCAGACTACAACGTGAGAATTGTGGTTCCTGTATAGACCTTATTTGTAGCCCTTTTGTATTTCAGTTCTTATTTGGACTCCGGGCACATAACGTTAGTCACCAGTTCATTGTTTCGCCGAGTTCGGTCTGATCGCATACACTTTTGCTTCCTTTCTTTTGTTTAGCTTGAGGAGAGTGGAGAAAGAAGGGGACTGACAAAGTCACGCTTCTTGCTTTCTTCTATTCTTTTGATTTTCATCGTAAGGAATGATGCATTAATGACATACACTGCACTACAGAAATGTGTAAGCATGTTCGCAGCATTCCTCTGCATGTTCCTTGCATGGAGTCGAAATCAAGCGTCCAACTTAACGCCTCCGGAAAATGTTCTTTTTGCAAACAGTTTGGGAGACCACTTAGCAAACTTCGTATCTTCGTCTGCAGGTTTCTCTGCAGCGTTTTTTTCGCACGTTTCTCTGCAGGAATGGACTGATTTTTTCCAGAAACATTATAAATACCATTCGATTGACGTAGAATCGTTATTTTCTTCAAAGCTGACACCCTATCCTCGTTCTTGCTGGTACGGTGCTAAGGAATGTTCCCCATTGAAGCCACTACGTTTGTAGTTCCCACATAAATTGAATTTTTATCCCTTTTGTACTCCTGTCACAGACTAATCAATAACTGTTCATTGTTCTGTCAAGTAGGGTCTGCTCGGATACATTTTCGGTTCCTCTGTTTCGTACGTACAAATGCCGTTCCTGGTATGTAGCCAACCGGGGTCCATGCCCGCCCTCAAGAGGCTCAAGTTTCTCGATAAAAGTGGAACAGAGGTTGAATCTTCGGCGCAGAAGTTCCTTGTCTCTGTTGCCCGACCTGGATTTCCCCCATCGAAATTAAATTTATGAAATTCACTCAAAGCATATTCATTTCCGTCACTCGACTGCGCCCAGGTGTAGCTCGTGAACTAGAGCCCTTTTCCTACGCACGCACTCAAAAATACATCTAGACTGTCTATGTCTGCGACATTTCGACTTTTCTTTGTCCGCCAGTGTCTGCATACTTATCGTAATCCACTTTATTTTCAATTTGAGCGCCAGAGTGCGGCGGAAATGCCAGATTAGGACTGCGGGGTTTTGTGCTTTAACGATATTGTTATGTCGGCGTTAATAAAATTTGCTTGCTCATAAATACGGTTCTACTAATAGTAGACGATACTTGACAGTTGTCCAGACTTGCTTATTTTATCCGCCGACGTTTTCTGTTTCTTTGGGTTCATTTTCAATAATTTACATTGTGAGAACTCGCCCTTTTTATTATTTGTCCAGCTGTCATTTTTTGTATGAGCACTTGTTCGAAGCTTCCCAGAATTCGCTTATTGTGACTGGATGTGACAATGAGTGTGTGCGACTGTTCTAGGAGGACAACAGGTCGGAAGAAATTGGAGTTTAAGCTGAACCCTCCATGACAACAGTGTTCGCGAGAAGAGTGTTTACATGTCACGGAACAGAAGGGGACAGGGTCAGATGGTTCATTCGAAAATCCTCGGAATTGATGGATTTTATTGGGTGACAGACGTTGTTTGACATCTTAAAGAAGAACGGGACAAGGTTTGCCTGAATCAGGGTTTTCTGGCACCGAAAAATCAAATTCGCTGAGGTCTATCCAATAACCCATTGGGTGCCTCCGAGCAATCACGGAATATCGCTTTGCGAAGTGTGGATCTTTGGGAGATTACGGTAATGATATCCCTTGTTAGTGGTAGTTGTAGCTCTTTGCTTAAATCGCCATAAATAATATTCGACCATCCTAAAAAGAACCGTGTTTTTAGTGCTTTCTGACCACCAGACATGCCACCACGTGTTTGTCTTGGGATTATCAGAAAACAATGCAAATCCTTGTGATAGCCGCAGAGCTAAAGCCATAGGGTTTGGTTTTTGGTTTTCAGCTTTTCCAAGCCGAATGTTTGTTCCTTTGTGTAATGTTTGATTCATTGTCCATTTGGACCATTCTCGACATCGCGCAGAAAAATTCTAATTGGCTACAATTCCGGCCTTTTCTGAGACATCTGTGGAAAGACTACAGTCTGCCAGTCTCAGAGACTACAACGTTTTGGAAGAAAATAATATCGAGGCGATGTTATTGCCCAACTCGATTACCAACTTTAAAGTCATGCCTAAAAACTGCTTGTTCGATTCACTCCCTCACAGGAAAGCGTACTTTCAAATCTGACTCAACTGCTTGCACATAAGAACGAAATAGCCAGATTTGTGGTACATGTTAGGAAAGTGCACGTTCCACAGAAGTTCAACGCGGAAAGTTCTGTTTTCTGACGTTTGAACTTGGGGAATCAAAGGTGTGTAAGTAATAGGATTAGTTAGTAGAGGTGAGTGTTGAAACAAATCGAATTGACCGTAAAGTGTTCCTCGTCCCTGGTTGACCGCCCTTTGAAACAGGATCCTGTTCCGCGTTCCTATAAGAAGAAGTGTAGTGTAGTCACGGTGTAGTGAACATGTTAACTACCTCTCTTTTTTTGGTGCAAACTACAACTAATATTTACAGATGAACAACCTGATTGTTAGGAGGATGTTCTAGAAATAATGCCGATACCGTATGTCAGGAGCTTCCCTATGCTTTGAAAAAAAAACAAGATGTTCGATTAGATTCTAAAAGATTCTAATCCTACTTTAGTTAAGGCGATTTTCAAAAAATAAACAACAGTCACAGCTACTTTACATACGGGTAAACAGTGTACGGTCATGTTTTGAAATAATGTTTAAGGGTTTAAGGATGGATCATATCCCCCAACAAGTAACTCGGGATGTTTTTGCATTTATGCATAAGCATCTGTAAGTCCTGATGTAGTCCGAACTTTGGCGCCGTTCTACAGCGTCTGGCCAATTAAACGACATAAATTTTGCAAAGCAGCCTATGCCGTTTGACATGAAAGTTATGAATTCTAAGAGCAGCAGACCAAAAATCTAAGAAGGTTCCTCACAGGGTGAGAGGGAAGTGCTGGTGTTGAAACGGGAACACTTTGAATTGTGCACACTTGCCTTTGTGTTGAAGCACCATCTTTGACTTAAAATAAGCGTTAGAATTCTCAGAATATTCCTATTTTAAGAGTCTTTAAAAGTTCACAAAATGAATTCGATCATGCAGAGCGTCAAAAAGCTGTTTTCCTTACAGTGACAGTGCTATTTATTCGTAATGCACTAGAAATAGATTTCCTTTTTTAACGGAAAACCTGTTTTCGTGGTTAACATATTTCTGCGCTGATTGTCATACGGTAACTGGAGGAGTAAAATCTCGAACCCCACTTAAAAGAGATTTCTGCTTTGCTTTGGTCAGTGTCAAGTGGTGTTCTTGTGGCTGATGTCCTCATATGGTGCGGTTAATAGGAATAAGTGCTCTGCGAACAATAGTCGAGCATTAACCTTTGTTAATCCGCTCCTTGAGCACAATGGATGAAATCAAATTGTTCGGAAACATTCGTCATTGCGCCTCCTACTTGATGTCCAATGACGGATCGCTTTTATCACCCTGTGACAGTCTTTTCCCTACCGTATTGTTCTGTCTCTATAGCTACAAATATTTGTTGTTTCTGGTTATTCATGCGTAAACACTGTCGACTACTTCCTGAGTGAGTTTCTTCAGATTCACGTACAGTGTGACCAGAGGGTAAACAGAGAGAATCTAAGATTTGTCAACATCTTGTGAGTTGACATCACTGTTGACAGTTGGCAACGCTCATACATAAATATTATGTCAAAACATAACCGCATAAATCGTTTAGTCATAATTTCGGTGGTTTCGACCATTTGCGGAAACCGCGGAATTGGCTTATTTTTAAGAGCTTATAAAAAGTACTAAAGAAAAGAGAAAAGCCTATTTGATAAGGGTCATGTCGTGCAACAAGCCGCTGAAGTATTCACGGAAACAGAAGTGGCGAGCTTCTCCTCCGGGAGGTTTTAGAGCTTCACAGCACATGTTTTTGCTCCGCTCCTGCACGTCATTTCTCTCGAAACGCACTCAAAGTTGGTGTATTAGGAACAGAAGAGGGTATCCTAAAGTTTTGGTCGGTACTGTATGTATCCGACGACCGAAGGCGTCAATGTTTGGGCCTTAGAAGTTCTAGCCTTTTTTGGCAAGTTTATCATTAGCGAGAAACAGCATGCTCAGAAAAAATTCAGAAAACAATCAAGTACAATTCACCTTCCAAGGTACGGACAAAATCGTCATTTTCACCTGGAATTCTTTTCCAAACGGAAGATATTGTTGTACAATAAGACAATAAGACCCTACACAATAAGCTTGTCTTCATTCATGCCACCCTGTCATCGTAAGTAGTTTACTAACAAACATCCTCCCAATAGAAGGACGTGGCAGGTGTGCCCGCCGTAGGTGATCAAATATGTGCTAACTAAGGTCAATATTATGGCTATATTCTGAAAAATAAATTGAGTTCACCTGGAAAGACAAATGAGTGTGCCTCCCACCTTCTCACCCTTCCCCACTCCTTTAGAAAGTGCTCGATCCTGTCACGAGAGTGGTCGATGCTGATGTACCGTACTGCTGCAGAATTGCTCAAGTAGCCTTGTTTGCTAACTTGGACCTGATCAGTGTTTTATTCCTATATAGTTCGCTCAAGGGTTGTGAGAATTTTGGTGGGTGGATCAGGTACTTGATATTCGTTGCATCATTGGAGGGCGATGGTTCCTTCTGCGGTGCTGAGCATTCCGAGAGAATCAATAGCAAATTAAAAAGCTAAATCTAATCACAGCCAAACGAAGTTATGAATTTCCATTTCGACATTATTATCCCCGCACTTGACTATTTGCTTGTGAGCCACAATTTGCATCCAGTCATAGGAGTGTTGCTGTTTTCATAGATCATGTGCCTACTTTGAAGTGCACGCCGAGGATACTATAGGCAATATTTATAGGCGGAGTCCAATGTAATCTGGCGAATTCAATTTGCTTGAAGGGCAGGATATAGGCATTCATTTCCTTTAGTCACCACCTTGTTATAAGTGTAGGACACGGCTACAGTATATGGTCACGTAACTTAACGGTTAAAGTTCATGTGTTACGCGGGCACGTTGATGCGTTTAGCGACAAGTTTGGTCATTCTTATTTCTATATTATGATCCTAACTAGTGTGGAAAGGTTCATTTTGATTTTGGGTAACCCTATATTATGTTGAATAACCCTATAATAGCGCTCTTTTCATTCCTTCCATCCTTAAATTTGCCCCAGGTTGTGCTGACCATTTTGAGCAGTTGGATCGGCTAATCTGCTCGCTTAAGTAGTGGCGGAAACGGTATCCACCCCTATTACATTATGTAGCTTTCCAAAGCTATCGTAACGATAACAACGTCTATGTATCCGGTTGTAGCTACAATTCCCACAGTATAGCATTGTGAAAGCATCACTGTTCTCGAAAACTTTTTTGTATGATTAGAAAGTGTTGTCGGAAGTTGTTTATGCGAATATATACATATTTCAGCGAAAATATAACACGTAGCAGTACGTGCGTGTCGGGACCTTGAAATGGTATGAGCAGCAGGAACAAAGTAAGAAATGAAAGCCGACGACTTCTCAGACTACTTGAAGAGATTAAGATTAGAGTTAACCTGGATTATCAGTGTGTGACATTAACCCTTATTTGAAACATATCGCCGCATCCATGTCTCAGCAGGAAGTAGGGGCTTGTCCGCCACCCACAAGCTCCTTCAGTTGTTGAAAGGGGACTGAGTTTATAATCTTAAGCTGGATTACCTCCCGAGAACATTCTTTTGAATATCGCTTGAATGAAAACTTTGTTCCTCAAAAAGCCTTATGTTCCTTGTGTATTCAGTCGTGTGTTGATTGTGGCACGCGAAACGACCACCTCCTTGTGTCCACTTGGTGGTTGTTCCGTGTGCTTTTACCGCTCTTAACTAGGATCAGTTCCTTACAGGGAATAAGTCCTTCCAGGCTGTTGTTCCCTCCTACAGCCTTCTCACATCAGCTCGTAGGAGGTGGACACTTTTGGGCGGTTCCCTTCTTAACCTCTTGCGCAGGCGTTGGCGATTCGGGAGCGCCTCCAAACATTTCATTTGATTGCTTATCGCGCCGAGAGCCTGAGTAGGCATGACACAAAAACGTTTCAGACCCTCATCATTTGGACGGATCCGAAGTTTCCAATGCATCGTGGAACACTCCCTTCGCTCTTACTTCTCGTAAGCCATTGAGCCACTGGTTCCTTTTTCAGCTTCCTTTCCAGGCGCTGGCGAGCGGCTTCGTCTCCACGGAGTCAGGAGAATCCTGCTTGCAAACGGAGTTGGCCAAGTCGTTTAACCAGTCCGTCCGACCCTGTGACGACCTCTACGGACACGTGTGCGTGGGTCGGGCCGTAGAGAAGTTTACGCTGAGAGCGCAGTACGGTCTCTCTATGGACATCACAAAGATTCTGAAGGCTCAGGACAGGGACCTTGGAACGAAACTTATATTAGAAGTAGGTTCTTTGATAGCTGGTTCTTGGAAAGCTGGACATTAGATAGGTTACGGTGTTTTGCCTTAGAAAGCACAGAGAAAAAGGTTGAGCTTCAAGGGCAACTGGTAGAGGTTGAGTAGAGAGGCTCGAGCTGGTCAAGTAGAGGTTTAGAGAAGAATTAAGGGGATAAGGGTAAGGTAGAAATATGTATTGGAGCCTAAACATGCTCTTCTCATTGAGAATTGCAGGCCATGGTCAAGCACGCAAAGCTCTCCAAAGCCCAAGTCAGAAAGTGCCGACTGCACGGCTACGACATCGACGAAGAAGACTTCGACTCTTCGGAGAACGATTTTAAGATCGGCAACGTCTTCGGCCAGATGATCGCCGCAGGAAGGATCGAAGACCCAGAGCTGATTCAGATCACATGCCGTGATCTTCCTCTGGACGGGTCTCCGTGCGTATGGACGCTCTCTGCAGAAAGTAGGTCACCTCTATGGGATCTCCTATAGCAGTAGTTTTAGAAAAGAAGTATCCCACCGAAATCTCCAATTTTGATAACATCGAGTCGGAGTTCGTCCTGGGAATCTTGACCGGATTCTTCCAAACTCTTGGCATTGAGATGGACCCTAGGTACAACACAATCATGTACCGCCAGGTGCGAACGGAAGACTTCAAGGAGGTCATCCTTCAGGAGACCCACTGGGAGGGTTTCGCCTCGACCGTGAAGTACATCGTTGAAAACCTGAAGGTAGATATTCCGTGTGAAGGAGCATCTTATTCATCTAGTCCTCTTCAGGACGAGTCCGACAGAGCTGAGTTCAGTAGAATGCGGCAGATCTACTTGCAAACAATGACATTTGGTGGTTACGGTAATGTGCTGTTCGCACACACTCTCTACAGTAACAAGAAGCAGTTGAACCCAAGAGTTGTGGAGGATTTCCAGAAGCTGGTTGAAGTGATCCGAAGCGAAATGTTGGATACGATTGGGGTAGGTACTTTGAAAAGAAGATCGATGAATTTCAAGCCCGTTAACCCCGAAGCTTAGATTCTAAGCTGTAGCTACTTTTGTCAGCGTTCTGAATTGAGGATGTTGCATACTACACCGCCTCTAAAGCTAAGAAAAGTCATCCTCGACCGTGACAGTTTTAAGATCTAAACCCTAGGCGTCCACAGGTTTCTGACTGTGGAACTTTAGTCTTTCGTTGGGTCTACCAATCCCTGGTTCAGATCAAATCCACTCCAATCTCTCTACCTATAAGATGGTCGCCTTAAGCAAGTTGCATACTCTGATTAGGGCGTTCTAGAATGATATTGACCAAATTTGTGCAGTTTTCTATCCTGGTTTCAGCTTCAATCCACTCCAACCTCTCAACCTATAAGCTATTAATCTCTTCACCCTAGAACTCCGAGTGGATGAGCAAAAGTCGACGACGCATGCTCTCGCACTACGTCCGCTCCGTCGAAGTCAGCGCCGGCGTCCCACGACAGTTCCAGAACATCACCCTCTTGGAGGAGATGCTGAGGGCCTACCACCATGAATTCAGCACCGTGGACATGACCAGCGACTGTGCACTGGAGCTACTTAGTCGAGCTCACGCAGTGGCGCGCCACAAGCTCATCTACAAGGGCCCGGGCTCGGTGGACGAATTCAGCAAGAACCAACCTTCCGAGGTCAACATCTTCGACAACAACGCCGCCCATCTGGACGACAAGATCGTGAGTCAGCAGCAGTGCGTGCAAAGAACTGTAGCCTCTGTTCAGATCTTCAATCCAGGCGGTCTTCATATGCTCAACGAACCTGTGTCCTCCGCCTTCAAGATGGCCTTCGTAGGCTGGACCATCGCCCATGAGATGTTCCACGGCCTCGGTCTTCTCAAGTCGGAGCTGAAGTTCCACCTACACAAGTTGTACGCCATCCCACACTACAGCGACAACTCACAGTGCTACGTCGACTTCTATGGAGGAGATCAGTTCTGTCTCCGATTCCCTGATCAGGTAGGGTTTGTTTCCCGTGCGACCTGGCCATCTTCATTGCTTTGTTTGGCTACAAAGGATAAGGTCAGAAGCAAGAAAGCAGCAAGTAGGACGCGTTATCATCTTTGCAAAAAGGGGAACTATTGGCTAGTAGGGTATGAATCAGGAGGAATCTGGCAGTGTTGGATTATGGCCATGGACTACACTTTAATTTTCATAATGATACAATATGATGGCTTCGACGTTACCGGGAAACCCGAATTCCTCTATTCAAAGCCAATGGAGTAGCTTTAAGATTTAGGTCTATATGTCGTTGTCATATGGTATGTAACTAAACGAAATTCATATTCAAAGCACTAGTTTATTAGGGAAAAGTTAAGGGCAACATCTAACAAGAACTGCAAGGGGAACTTAGGAAGGAACATTAAAAGCAGCGTAAGCGAAACGTAACTAACATCTAACATCAACGAAGGGTCTAACATCATGAGGTAAGGAGGTGCGGCCCGGTCAAGGACCGAGCGCTCTCTTCCTAGATTAAACATGTGCTTAAAGAAGCGGTGGGTCATCAGGGATGTTTACATTGGACCACACTTAAAATTTGAAAGGGTACTCGCTAAGGTCCCCCCTTAATAGTCCAAATTTCAGTGCCCGAGAGGAAAAACAAAGGCCGACGAAGGCTTCGCCGACGTCGAGGCCGCTCGCCTGGTCTACCGTATCCTAAGAAAGGCCTCCTACTTGCATGCTACTGGACAAGAGGAGATGAGCGCCGAGAAGTGGTTCTTCTTCGTCCTGCAGCTCAAGAACTGTGTGGTGGGCGAGCGGTTCAAGAAGTCCACGCTCCACGATCCGCACCCCAGGAACTCGATTCGAGGAAACGCGATCGCCCAGCAGATGTGGGAGTTCACAGAGGCGTTCCAGTGCTCTTCCGGGGACAGGAACCACGTCGTCAATCAGCCGTGCGCCGTCTACGTCCTGCCTCGATCTGAGCACGAGAGCGATCATGCTGACCTGCCACAGGCTGCAGCTCTGATCCAACTGCAGGAACCCAACGGTGTGGCGATCCGTCCTGTTTCCTTTGTCGTTGCTTTGTGTGCGATTGTGTCCTACCTCGTACTTGTATAAAGCGATAGTACCACCCGTTGATCATATGGGTTGACATTTAAGAATTGAAAAGGGTGACTTCAGTTAGCCGAGCCCATTGCCATCAGCATTGTTCCTTTCCCCACTTTCAGAGTGCACCAGCGTTATTAATGTGACTCTACATAATGTGGATTCATTTATTATCGATTTTGCTCGTCCGTCTTGGTTTTCTAGATTATCCAAGAGTTCTTGCACATCGATCGTGCGATTCCGTTGCCGACGGCTTTTCCATGATTGCCCTTTTGCAGCAGATCCATGCCTTCGCATAATTGATATCCCTTAACAAAGGTTACAAAAGAAGAGAGCCAGGGACGCATCTTCACATCGTCTCCGACATGAAGCTCCTTCTGGCCCTCTTCTGCGCCTTCCTGGCCGTCATCAACGCCTTCCCTTACGGGCCTTCGTATCACTACCCTGGCGCCTACTACGGCCATCCGGCCCACTACGATTACTACGGATATGGAGCTGGCTACTACGGACCTCGGGGATTCCCGAGATACGCGTACGGACCCGCCCGCTACGGTTATCATCAGAGCCAGCCTTATTCTCCTGTGAGGCTCGGATGATTCTTGATTAGAACTTGTGTTCCCTTCCCCAATGTAATAAACAACTGATATGCCTTCTTCATCTGCACACTTAGGGGTGGGTTATGTGACACTGAGGCGTCGGCGTTGTCGAATAAGTTCGGCAACAGTGCAGAACTGAAATGCTCTGCTTCAAGTCGCTGCTAGTCACGGAACTGATCGGACCTAAAAGTCATGTTTTTTGGTGTTCTCGGACGGTTGCACAGCGCACTGCCTTAAAAGAAAGCCTTAAGTAAGCTTTTCATAAAGGGACTAACAACTTTACTTTATAAGTAATGCGTTTTGCAGCTTAGAAGGGCGTCTGTGCAGCGGTATCGGAGACGGCGCCATGAATGTGACTCAACATAATGAGAATTCATTATTATCGATTTTTGCTGATGGTTCCTTGCGATAGCTCTATCAAAGCTATACGAAGGCGGTGAAGATCCTGGGCCTTTCCTTTTCTAGCATCTTAGCACACCATATTGATTCCTAAAAATGTGCAGCACAGTTGCCCTCCGAAGCCACAAGCTGAATCCTTTTACAATCTTGGTTCCTAATTCGGTCATTGAACAAAGGAGCTGAGACCGTCAGCGGGATTCTGACGGCCATGCTGCCGTGTTTTTCTCTCTCGCCTTGTTCTCTTTCATCTTGTGTTTTACTGTTAACTGTTTCAAGCTAGGACGCAGAAGTCCCAGCCGATACTAGGAACTGGAACCCGAAAATATGCACAAGCATCCTTTTATAATATCCCAAATAAACGACGCAAGTAAATATAGAAAAATCTCTTTATGTCAATAGCAAAGACAAGTGAAAATCCCAATCAAGAATGTGAGCTTTAGCCGATCAGCTCGCGTCCGGGCCGCGAGAGCTTTCCTCCCTTGTAGTATTGGACGTAGGGTTGGTACATAGGGGGTCCGACGGGTCCGGCAGGTCCGTGTCCGTATCCGTAGGCGTGCTCATAGCCGTAGTAAGGGAGAGGCATGTAGGCGGCGTTGCTGTAGTAGTTTCCGTAGGGCTGGTAGTAGTAACCACTCTTGAATCCCTTTCCTTCTCTGTGGCACCATTGGGGGTAGCGTTGGCAAATGGGTCCACTTTTGAAGGAGACAGCCGTCTCAGGTTCGGAAGGGTACGCGTTGATGACGGCCACGAGGGCGCAGAAGAGGGCCAGAAGGAGCTTCATGTCGGAGACGATGTGAAGATGCGTCCCTGGCTCTCTTCTTTTGAAGCTTTTGTTAAGGGATATCAATTATGCGAAGACATGGATCTGCTGCAGAAGGGGCGGAAAAATCATGGAAATTATTGATTATCTTCTTTGGCCCGCTTGCGTACCATAGATCGTGCCAGCCGATGGCTTTTTCATGCAGATCCATGTCTTCGCATAATTGATATCCCTTAGCAAATGTTTCAAAAGAAGAGAGCCAGGGACGGATCTTCACATCGTCTCCGACATGAAGCTCCTTCTGGCCCTCTGCTGCGCCCTCGTGGCCGTCATCACCGCCTACCCGTCCGAACCCGAGACGGCTGTCTCCTTCAAAAGCGGACCCCAAGGATTTAAGAGTGGCTACTACTACCAGCCCTACGGAAACTACTACAGCGCCGCTGCCTACATGCCTCACCCTTACTACGGCTATGAGCACGCCTACGGACACGGACCCGCCGGACCCGTCGGACCCCCTATGTACCAACCCTACGTGCAATACTACAAGGGAGGAAAGCTCTCGCGGCCCGGACGTGAGCTGATCGGCTAAAACTCATATATTTAATTGGGATTTTGTTGCCTTTTCTCATTAAATAAACTGCTTTGCTTGTACTCATAATTTGGATAGTTCGTTTGTGAGATCGTGCTGGGTGGTCTGGGAATTGGTAAGCGTTGAGCGCCCTCGTGTCATGGCCTAATAGCGTCGTTTCGAGAAGGTCTTCGCCGAAGTAGTAGATTCTCGACCCAGTGGAGCGCTGTTATGATTTCTAAAAGAAGGAAGAATGTTAATGGCAAAAAGGGGGCATTAATGGCAACGGTACTTAGGAGGACCAGGTTTCTGGCTGCTGTGAGCGCGATATGAGCCAGAAAATGGAATCCGTAGTCATTGTGTGTATGCTTTATCAAGGAAGGTGCAGAGAAACAGTAGGTCTGATCCGCTTTGGTGGACGTAAACACTGTATTTCCGTAGGTACAATATTAATATTTGCTCACGAGATATGCTTCAACTCTTAACTCCACTCTGCCCGCTTGAGAGGTAGGCGTTGGAGACGTTGGCGACGGAGGTCATCCGCGTGAGAGGTCCTCGCTTCCAGAGCTTCTTGGCAAAGGGTCCGATCTCCCGGTTCATGAAGAAGAGGCAGATGGCGGTGGCCGTGCAGTGGGTCATGTGGAGGTAGGCGGTGGTCGAGAAGATGGCCAGAAGTCCGTCCGGAACCACCAGGGGGAAGTAGTGGAAGGTGACCCAGGTGACTGAAATTGCTCACTGAATGAGGTTAACGCCTAGATGCTCCTACAGAGCGTGAAGCAGGAGAGGAGCGCGAACTGGATGGTGTAGGCTATCTCGCGACGGCTTCGCATTATCTGACTTCCGGAGGAGAGATTCTGGGAGACGAGTTTGTTGTTCCGGTGAATTTGGAAGAAGATCTAAATGCAGAGCTTTAGGGCTCTTGTCTTAGGCTACAAGGTCATACAGCAACGTAGGAGCTGATGGAGAAGAGCGAGGTGAAGCCGTTGAGTTCGAGGTCGATGTACTTCTCGCTGTAGTTGAAGGAGGTTTCGGTGAGGTCGAGATAGGCGTACGAGTAGGTTCCGTAGTAGATGTAGGGTCTGTAATCACTTGTGGTCATACTGTGGGCTGGGAATGCGCTTACGTGCAGCAGGGGATGACGTAGTTGGAGATGACGCTTAGGACGATGGCTACGGGGACGACGCCGATGCAGTAGAGGATCGTCTTCTGGCGGGTGAAGATGAAGTTGAGGTTGGGAAACACCAAGGTAACCAGTCTAAAGGAGGCATGATCATAAGAATGTCTGGGTGATATACAAAGGGCGTGAAGTCAACTACGATCTCCTGGTTTGCACTGAGATTCTACTGAAGGACCCTTTTTTCTCCAGTGAACTATGTGAGGATGTTTGGAATAACCTTCGTGATTAATCCCAGTGGTGTGTGCTTTTTTGATCCAAGAGATATGTACTTGGTTTCTCCAAAAATGACTTATCCTATCAAGCTGTTTTGATGCACTTTTGTGACCGTGTTGTACCAGATCTACCGTACAGGTTGTTGTTTTCTGTTTTTTTTTGCAAATGGCTGGTGTTCTTGCAAGGTAAGCGACTTATCTGTCCCAATGTTAAGCGCTATTTTTAGTTTAAAAGATGGAAACAGTTCCTATAAGTCATATATGTATCTGGCGTATTCTTGATCATCCTCACAATGGCTGTGACTTGGATCATAGAAACATATTTAATGTCCTTTAACTTATCTTGGACAACTTGTTTATTTTTAAGGATACGAAAATAACTCATCCCAGCCTTTGAAGAGACCTTAGATTTAGGTAGGACTTTAATCGTAGCTGACTCTTGGATATACAATTTGCTCCTTTCTGGAGATCTACTTTTGCACGAGGAAACCATCATAAATGAGTATCCCCGTGTCCTAATATTTAATTAGCTCCACGCTGACTTATAACGCAACGCACCTGCTGGCGGACGTGAGGATTTGGGTGATCATTGCCTGGTACCACTGGGCGAGAAACAGGAAGGATAAGAACTTGTCCACTTCTTTGCTGACCAGGAAATCCTGAAATGGGCCCTTAAGGCATTATCTCTAAAGTCTATACCTACCTGTGCAAAAGCCGACGGGACCAAGTAGAACAGCGTGAGGCTGACTTGGAAGACGTCGCCGAGCATGGTGGTCATCGCCAGAACGTAGATGATGTGGCCCTTCTTCTTGCCCGCGAAGCCTCCAATTATGATGGTTCCGATGACTGTGCAGTTCAGAATGAGGGAGCTCACACAGATGAGTCCAAGGATCAGGCTGAGGGTTACGGAAAGAGACGAGACAGCCATGTCTACGAGACTGAAACAAGAAGTAGGGAATGGATTAAATACTCAGGTGACGGCCCCTTAGGGACTATGAGGGCTGGACTTGTTAGTCACAGAAAATGGGTCAGCGCGACTAGGGAAATGCAAGAATGCCAATGAACTGTTGTTGCCTTGACGCAAATGATAGTCAGAAAATGTGTAATGGTACTCGAGGGGAGGAGTTCTTGCATATTTAAGAGGATGGGTGCCATAGGGTTACCATAGACATTAAATAGGGAAAGGAGGAGTTTGCTGGATCTTTTTATCGTCCTACTTTTCTGTAGGTTAAGCCACAACACTTGTCAATGACTTCTAAAAACAAGCATGCTCTTTTCTTTATCGGTTAGGACACCAAAATATATCAGACACGAAAAATAAGGTGATTCAGGTCACCACACTGTCGAAACGCTGTCTAGGGTGAC
The DNA here is from genome assembly GCA_000757755.1 of Steinernema glaseri. Classification (NCBI taxonomy): domain Eukaryota; kingdom Metazoa; phylum Nematoda; class Chromadorea; order Rhabditida; family Steinernematidae; genus Steinernema; species Steinernema glaseri. Next base: position 14,969 of record AZBX01001041.1, read on the forward strand.
AAATGTTGCTTAAGTAAAGGTTGACAACAATAGTGCGTTCTTCTGTTTTTTCAACCAAAAGGAAGTTGAAAGTGAATATGTGAATACATGCGAAAGTTAATTATGCGAAAGTATAAAATGAAGAAAGAACTTTGCAAGACAATTTCTGTGGGCAGTTCTATGTAAAAGTATCTTGCACCATGTGAGAGGTATCCATTCTTACCCTCTTCTTAGCCCCATTTTGCTACCAGAGTTGTCAACATTAAGTTTCGGGTGGATCGGTGACAACACTACCCTGCATGTTTGATTAAATTTTTAGATTTCCGTCGATTCTAAAATATGTATAGGCTTTGAACTGGTAAGACTCCGTCGCTAACACGCTCAGATCAGATGAAGACGATGACATTAATGTGATCTTAAAGCCACAGAGGAAAAGGTTGTATAAATGTAGTTTGAGTGGGGGAAGTCGGTCCGCCCACTTCGGAAATAAGTGATTTCCGACCTTCTTCCTGGAAAGAGCGCCAATTACGAGTGCCACGACTGTAAAGTGGCACTGGACACTAAGTTCGTAGAACTGGTAGGTTAAGGGAAGTTCAATTGAGGACGACAATCCGAGGACGTCTGCGGAGAGATGGTACAGCAGAAGAATCACTTGGGAGACTCCAAAACACATGTTCCATGGAATTAAGACAGAACATCTACTTACAAGGAAGGTACGGGAATTGTCCCACTCGGATCCGGGCGACACGTGGTATGCAGGTAGTCATATTAGCTTACATGCGAACGCCGGTGAGATTACCGGCGAATGCTGGGTTT
>KN168111.1:0-16275 GCA_000757755.1 Steinernema glaseri
GGCTCAGATTCTCCCTGGGGCTCAGATTCTTCCGGAGAACCTGTTTTCAGAGCGTCCGTCAATCAGGTGTTCAATCTGCCAACAGTTCTACTGTAAAGTGATTTAAAGAGTTTTCTGGAATTTTCTAGAGTTTCTTCTTCTTTTTTTCCTCGCGCACGTGAGGTTGAGTTTCCCATTGTCTTCCTCGTCTTCAGTGTTCCAGCGTCTCGAGTCTTCAGAACAAACTTAAGAAGGCATATCTTCGAGCATGTGTAGTGGGAGTATTTCCTACTTTCGGAAATGAAGAATATGCTTTATTTCACTGGTCCACATGTTGATACAGAATTGCGCTCCTTTCATCATCAACACACAAGTCAGCTGCTTGATTTCCAGACTCGACGGACACGTCAACAGTCATGAAGAAGGAACGCCTCTCCGATGGCGTCACTCACCGCGATCAACAGCAGTTTGCCGTGGCCTATTCCTCTTTTTGTTAGCAGTATATCCACTTTCATAGTTATCCCCTGCCTGGCCCGTGATGGAAGAGTGAATATGACCCCGTAGAACAATATCCTTCTTTTGCAAAGATTTTCGGGCTGTTTGGTGTTTGTGTTTGGGAGTACTGATCTATATGACAAGTGAACTGTCGTCCACTCTCCCAATGACAATCGATCGACCTTCTTCTCCCGAACCCATGCACAGTTGTGTTTATTGCGGCGCTGCCGTCTGCTCTAAGAACGTCGCACTTCAGACTTCGACCTTCTCCTATAACACTAGTTTGTTCATTTCAGTTGAGAATCTTCGGTTAAGTCCACTCCATACTTATAGTCATGGTATTACTGTTGTACGCTTCACGTTCAGTAACAATCTGTTTAGACTGTCTATGAAGAAGTCGATCAACTCTTCGAGGACCAGAAGCCAGAGGAAGCTTACGAGCTAGTCAAGAAGGTTGGTTTTGTCAACATTTCGCTATTATTACTTAAGATCTCTTTGTAGGCTCTGGTCGAAAACAAGGATGACATCGAACTTCTCTGGCGTTTCGCGGCCGCCTGTTACAAATACGGTTGCAAGCTAACCAAACAGGAACAGGCCAAGAAGAAGGAACTGTACATGGAAGGACGTGAAGCGAGCGTCACGGCCTATAAACTCAACGATGGTCATTTCAAAGTTCTCAAGTGGGCCGCTATCGTCTCTGGAGAACTGTCCGATATGTTGGGAACGAAGGAGCGCATCGAGGAAGGCTACAAGTTCAAGGAGTACCTGGACAAAGCGTTGCGCATAGACTCCACGGAATCGTCGCTTTATCACATGCGTGGACGCTTCGCCTACTCTGTTGCCAACTTGTCCTGGTTTGAGAGGAAAGCTGCGGCCGCTTTCTTCGCGGAACCACCGACTGCCACGATTGAGGAGGCGCTTAAGGTATCGAAAGCATGAGCGGGAACTAGAGCTATGGGAAACCCGAAACTCAGCACACTAACAGGCTCAAAACTTGCACAGCCCTGCCGGAGATCCAGAGGGGACCCACCAAATGCATTAGAAAACTCACTAATTTCGTGTTGTCATTAAATGTCAAAGGGCCTTTTGGATGAAAAAGGGAAACAACGACCCTGTTCAGGACTTCGAGGAGTGCGACAAGATCGAAAACGGAGCTTGGCTAGAAAATAACGTCTACCTTGCCAAGTGCTACATCCAAACGGGCAACAAAGACTCCGCTGTCAAGTACCTGAAGCTGGCGGTAGACATGGAGACGACTGACGAATCTCAGAAGGAGGCTCAGGCCGAGGCGAAGAAGCTCCTGGAGAAACACGGAAAGTAGCCCCATTTTTCATATCACTCAAACAACATGTATGAATACAATGTTAGTAATTCGATCTTGATATTTCATTGATGTTGGGCAGAGCCGAGCGACTCGAGAACATGGAGATCCTCGAGAGACTTCTGGGAAGCAGTTGTGCGCCGAGCCTGCTGAGAGTCGACGATCTTCTAAGGGTGGGCATTGGAGGGGCGCTGTCCGTCGATTCCAGGGGCGTGGAAACCAGTACTTTTCGAAGGAGTTGATACACTTCACTATCCCGGAATTGAGGGTTTCTGTGGAAGTCGTTGTCGTCGATGGTTTCGATATTCAGCTCTCGATTGGAATGCACACGTGCCTATAATCAGGGCCCATGTTTATGGATGTTAAGATGGATGCTCACTGACCTGTGTGCATAAGATGTTTAAAAAATCGTCTATACCATCGGTGGAGTAGTCGTTTGAGGGCTGCACGATCATGGGCTCATCGCCAGCAACATAATCTCGCACGGTTAAGACGTAGAGGCCGTCGCCTCCTGGGATAGAACACGGTAAGAAAATGACAAATTTAAAGGAGAAACAAACCGTTGACGGTGACCTTTTCGATCTTCCGGATGCAGGATAGAGAGAGCTGACCCCAGTACTTGTATTTCTTCTTTTTCTTGGGCGGGGCCACGAATGACATACTTCTGCTGAGAGTGAAGGACTTGCTCGAGCGTTGAGTGGCGTTGAGGTTCATGGGCAAATTCGTGGCACCGTGACGGAGTTTGGTGATCTAGAATTAAGGATATATGTATAGTTGTACAGCAAAAAATGGAATTAGATACTCTACATACATATGCCATTCCATAACGCGAATAAGTTAAAGTAACTTAAACCTGTGGACTTACCAGCAAGTAGTCCGTAAGGACGAACAAGCAGATGGTTCTTCCTTTGAGATCTTTCCATGCGTTTCCAGAGGGCAAGACGTTGAGTTCTATTTGCGCCAACTTCTGATGGCTACTGCTGACCATCTCTGTCTATAACGTTGAAGTAAACAACTGACTATGTAAGGCAAAATATAAATAACGGAACAGAATCAATGGCGCTTGCAATGACGACACCAATGGAGACACCCGCTCTTGGAGTGTGAGCGCAATTTAATTCCAAATTTTGTCAGATAAGGACCTAACATACCGGTAGTCCATGGATGTCACGAAGAACTTCTAATAATTCTGCATACGTATCCGTCTGTCGTCGGTTCTCATTAGACCTCCTCAGCACGTCATCTACATACTCCCTCGCCTGCTTTATGAACTCATAATCGGGGTTCTTCTTGTTGGTGTGCTTCAGAAGGTCCTTGAGCAGGTTGATGACACTTCCAAGTCGCTGAACAGGCCGGATCAGCAGGTCTTTCAAGGTGTTCCGTTCACAAGCGGGATGCGATTCAGCTGCCTAAAGCATTATCCTTAAAGTGAGAGTACGAAGACAAAGGCAAACCTTCAAGAAATTATGGAACTTCGGCTTGCGGTCGCACTCTACCAGCATCTCCTTGGACGTGTCGTAGCTGTTGAGGAATGGTGGATACACCTTTAGAAGGTCAGCGTGAAAGTCAGTCCAGATTTTTCCGATCAAGTTTTCGGTCTTCCACTTCTGCTTGATTTGGATCCGAAGAGCGCGGGCGATGTTGGAATGGGTTTGGATGAGCGGAGGGATTTTACCGAAAATCTGAGTCATTTCCGACTTGGTCAGAATTTCGGACTCGGCGTTACGTTCCTCGAGGGGTTTTTTGAAAAGCTAGAAGAAGACTATTTGATGGTGTTCAAAATATGCGAAGTACCTCAACGATGAGCTGAAGAGCTCTCAAGTAGTTCTCCTCCGTCTCGAGCATTTCCAGGCACACCAGGTAGCGTTTATCCAGAGGCTTCGAAGACGTCGTTGGTTTGTCCAAGTCATCGGAGGAGTATTCTGAAAAGGAGGTCTTATTTAAAGATGTTCACATTCTTCGTATTGAGCACGGAGGATAGTAGCTGGACGCTTATAAATCTGACAAGTCTTTCTACCGGGACAAGTGAACCTTGTATCAGGCTATCGTTCCAGATGCGAAACTTCTCTATTGAGATAGAACAAACAAAACTGTATTAAGGCTGCTTGAAGGCGGTCCAAAAGAAGTAGTCCCAGTCCCAGTTTGTTAGTTCCACCATTACCTAGAACAGAAGCGTTGCTGTTCTCAAGATTCTCAAAAGAGTCCTTCGAGAGATTATTCCTGGACGATTTGTTGAGAGGCTCCTCCACTATATCCACCAAATGTTCTGATCGCCTTTTCCTTGCGATTGGGAACTTCGCTTCCTCCAAACGATAGCCTCGATCGATGCTTCTCCAGAACCACTCTTTGGTCACTTTGTATTGGTTCTCAACCAAATCTATCCGTTCGGACACTCCTTCCACGATGATATGGCTGGCTTCCCTTTCACTGTACACCACCGTGCCTCCTGAAATTGCGATCTACCACACTCGTGGTTCTTGTGAGCCCTACTGTTTCTAATGGTCTGTTCAGTCATCTCGGTGATCTCACTGTGCTTGAAGCCGCTGAAGAAGAGGTGTAATCCTTCGAACGGGAAAACTCTGTGTTGATCCATCTGCAAGCAAGAGTTCTAGTAGTTATTGGGACAAATTGCGAACATACGATTTTTTCGGCCTTAAAACTAATGTCGTTGCGCCTATCCCAGCATGATCTGATCCAGCTCGGCCTCACAACAGGTCGGTTGGACTCCTCGGCGTTCTAAAAATCACTCATTAGATTATTAGTGAAGATTCCACATACCTTATATGATAAACCATGGTTCTTGGCGGTGACCAAAATCTCTTGACATTTGACTTTAGGAGCTACGCTTCCACCCATGAAACCGACAAGCTCTGTCAATCGGTGGCATTCCTCCGTGCCACACGAGTTGCTAATGCAGATTTTAACTCCCTCCATGGCAAGACAGAAGATAGGGCGTTTAGGTCTTGGAAGGGCAAGGCCGTCCTTTCCACGAGCGGCCATCTCCCGTATGATAGCCGGGCCGATGATGCGGTTATTTTGGTCATGGTTAACGGAGTAGTAGTCAGGAGAGTCGAAGTCTTTAACGACGAATACGATGTCCGGGTCGGACACTGTATTGTCGGGAACGATTTCGACGTTGAAGTGGCCCTAAACGGGAAGTGTGTGGGAGTTGTCGATGAAACAATTTAGATCTCCTAGAAGGTGAAGTGTGAAAAACACTTTGAGGTGATAAACAACTCTGCATCCGGCCGTGAGTAAGAACTACGGTATAAAAGTAAATAAAAACACTCTTTATACCGGAAATTCAAGTGATTCATGGGTTTATGAGTTTTCTCACAGCTCTTTCTTTAGGAATTCTTTTATCTCTGTTTACATCAAAACCTCTGAAATTACCTTTTCCCGCCACTTTCCTTCAACTCCTTTCCAATCAGTGCTTGTCAAACACTGATTCACTGGAATTTGGTATCCCGAAGGACGTTGTCAGCCGCAATCCTATCTGCTAAAAGATCTGGCTCTCAAAGGTGAATCAATGCCTAAGGTCACAGGTCTCCCGAGCAAACAATGGATTTCCCGCCAAATTGGACCGCTCCTTATAAAAACAGGAAATTCTCACCTTCAACAACGTGACCAGCTGCTGGTCCTTGGGCAGCTCGTCGCCCACAAGACAAACTTTTGTCACGAGTCGTTTGATCGCGTTTTTTCGCGACAACCCGGACATGTCCTCCTTTGGCGGCAGCAAGAAGTCATTGTCGCCGTCGGCTGGTGGGAGCATCTTCGCCGTGCGAAATCGCAGGGAGTGCTCGGGGAAGTTTCCTTCCATGCGTGATCTGACCGTCAAATCACACGAATACGTACTATAAGGAGGACGGGAGTGCTGCGCGAGAAGGAAAGAGAGTAGCAGGCGATCAATCGATCGGGTTAACTACTACATGGGCCGCATTGGTCTTAGTGCCTCCACAATTCTGGTGATGCAACGCGCGAATGGTGACCTTAGAATGAAATGCCGCGTCTTCGTCACATATGCGCACAGTGGGCGAAGGCGAACGGCAAGACGAGTCGCCGCGCGCTGAGGTCGTTTCAAACGGGACGATAGATTGGCGAGGGAGAGTGACGGTGAGAGGGGCTGTCATAGAATCAATGAGTCAGCGCTGGGACCGTATCCATAAGGAGCTCCTCTGATGTCATTGATCCAGGAGCCCTTGGGTTTCGCGTGGTTTTAATATTTTCGATCAAGCGTCCCCTTTTCCTTGAGGGATGAATGATTTTAGCGTCCCTTTTTAAACCAGGAAAAGAGGAGCACTAGAAGATAGATGACGCTGATGTAGAGCTACTTATGATATTAAAGGATGTATGAACTAACCAATACATCGAATAAAAAAATCCTTTGAATCCCAACGCCGGAAACCGTTCAACAATGTTCAAATGTGATGATAGTGCTAGGTAAACAGTGGTTGTATGGCGGCGTACTTTCATGACGCCTTCGTAGAGTGATAAGAAAAGCCAACTGACGCCGGCGCCTGAGCAGATAAAGAAGGTGCAGAACGCCAGAAACCAGCTACAGAAGACTATACACAATGGTCGATGAAACTCTAGTGTCGTCTCTGACAGTGGCAACTAGTGGCTCGGTGTGGCTTGGATACAGTACTCGGACAGGCGTTACAAAGTGCGTATTTATCCGTATATATACAAATCGCGGTTTAGACTGCCATCATCAAAAGATCATATCATGTTTCTACGAATTTCGACAAGAACCAACCACAAGAAACGGAACGTAATGGAGTTGCACGGAAGATGAAAAATCACAGAAAGACACAGAATCGACAGAATCACTACGAACGAATCACTAGACCACGGCGTTACGGTACCCCACAGAATAGGAATCACTTTTTCAGGAGCTCATTCTCGCGCTGTAGCTCTCTAAGCCGCCGCTCGGTCTCTGAACGGTAGGTCTCGAACTCGGATTGGAGCACCTGCACCTGCGCCTCTCTACTACGGCTCAGCTCGTCGTAGTCGATTTGCATGCGGCTCAACTCCGTCTTCAGCTTATCTATCTGATCGCGGAGCACAGTAGGGTCAGATGAGTTGGTGAGCGAGCGGGATACGCGCTCCACCGCCGACGGGTCCGACTCACTCCGGCGGATCTTCTGGAACTTGACTTGTTTTGGGTGGAGTGAGGGTTGTGCAGCTACCAGGGAGTAGGCTTTCGTGGAGGAGATGGACGGATTCCGAGGGACAGCACCTCGCGGAGAATCATCGACTGAGGAGGCAGAGGCGTATGGATTGTAGTTGTCACGATACTGGACGGGGCCCATCCTGAAAATGGACGTAAGGCTAATTGGACAGTGAGAATTGTGGGATAAATGGCAGTGGTAAAAGTGGACAATTTAAGATCGAATAGTTTCATTCCACTTACGGCAATCCATCATCGTTGATGGGTGTCGGCTCCACACCCTTGGCCACGGGACAACGAGGATCTGCGCATCCGCGCCGAGGAGATCCGTCCGGTGATTGCGGAATTACCAAAAGACGGATCGAGTCGGCTTCTGCCAGAATCTGGGACATCTGATCCTTCGTGAGAATCGCTACTGGCTGACTGTCGATCTAAAAAGAAAGCGTTATTGAAATCTCTACACACGGATGTGCTCACCTCTACGACTCTTGATCCTTGACGAAGACCAGCAATCCAGGCGAGTTGGCCCATTTCCACGCTGGTGACGATGCCTTCATCTTCGATGGTGAATCCGAATCCCGAATGACTCTTGGACCGTTTGAACATGAGCTCCTTCGTCTCCGCGCCATTGGTCACTGTTTCAAGACGCTTGATCAGCGCCGCGCTCTCGGCATCGCCGTCGGAGTTGCTGAGGCATCGGAAGACGATTATCTCCCCGTGATCGTAGTAGAGTTTGAACCTGGAAAGACTTGGTAAATATTTGCTACTTTTAAGCAGGGATCAAATAATCAGGAAGGCCATACATTTCTTAAGAAACAATAGGATAACAAGAGGGGATTAGTAAGAATCGCATATGAGTAAGGATATCGTACCCGCAATCACCGATAGTCCACCCAAGGACCGACTGCGTCGAGGTGGCGAAGATGGTCGCGCCTGACGGTGGCTCCAGAAGCACCAAAGTGTCGACCGAGATGCCGAGCACACATTGGACGCGCTGACCCGTCGAGTGGTCTTGGACTTCAACCACCCATGAGAATGCTCCGCGCAAGCAGTATTCGTTTATCGGCCGAGGCAGAAGCCTTTCACGGCGTCTAACCGAACCTCCAAGGATCCTGCTCGCCAACTTCGCAGCGCCTTCATTCACTGGTGGCTGAACGTACTTGTCGGCCAGATCCTTGAGAGCCTCTCGTCGTGTCCGCGAAGTTAAGTAGGCGAAGCGCTTGGAACGTTGGACGGCGTTCTCCGCGTTCAAGACTGAAATGGGTACGGTAATTGGTGTTATTCAGGCGATAAAGGTCGGGAGATTGTCAGGAAGTAAAAGTGAGAAGAAATATTGCTGCATATCAAGCCGGTCTGAAGTATTTTTTCAGCAGAATCTGATCAGAAGTCTTGGAACCCCAATGCGGTCTCTAATCTGGAGTGCAACATACTCTTCGTAAGCAGGAAATTCCTAAATTTCGCGTTCTTCGTGAATCGCCCTCCTTCCGGGATCGCAGGACCAAAGGCAGGCACACTCTTGGCTCTACTAACCGCCACCCTAAATCAACCATTAGAGCTGGACCATGAGGAAAGTAACATACCGATAGGTAACGTGCTCCGTGCAAGCATTGTCGACGCGGACAATTATAAAGACGTGCTGGAAGTGAGATCTCATTGTGACTGCTTTGAACGGCAGTGAACCCGGCTCTTGGAATATCACGGTGACCATGTCGTTGCCGATGTGACGTTTGCGTGACAGCTGCATAGGTTGAGATCAGGAGGCCGAGAAACCTTGCTTACCTGCTGCTTATTGCTCGGAGTGAACGGAAGAAGTGTCGAAACGTGGAACATGATTTCATTGCCGGCATAGTCGGCGAAAAGACTATGCGTACCCGTAGTGTCTCCGCGCGTATCGAGACCACCCTTGTACTTGTCGAAGTCCTTGAGGCATACTCGACGGCCGAGGAAGTCGAGGAACTCGTCGAAGGCGTCCGAGGATTTCTCTGTAAGAAGTGTTTGTGAGCATGACAGAGAAAGTGACCAGTGAGGGCTCAACAAGATATAAAGTTTCATTTTCTGAAATTTGCAGTCCAAAGAGAAGCCATAAAGACCCCTTAAAAAGTGAAAGTGCCACTTACGGTTATTATACATCTCCTCCTCGGTCTGCTGCCCGGCCTTGCAGAGCAGAACTCCGATCTTGTACCTCGTGTACATCGGCGTCTCGTCGATCTTCATCAGCAGTTCTTCCACCTTCTGACTGGAGACCGCGGGCTTAAGGCAACTGAAGGAGACTTTCGGGCAGAACAGCTCAAGGAGCTCTCGGAGCGTCGACCGACTGCTGCGGTGCTCGTTGGGCGTTTCCGAGATCACCTCTTCCGGGACGCAAAACCTTAGGGTGACGAGCTGAATAGGGCGTTCCCCGTCGTTGATCCACTCCTAACTTACATCGCTGACTCTGACGATGAGTCGGAAAATGTGGCATTCGTTCATGGAATTGTCGAACATCCGGTCCTTGATCATACTGACGGCGATAGGACCGTGTGTGTCACTGATGCCCAAGTAGTTCGAATGCGCTGAAGTGGTTATAAGAAGAGGGCGGAGAAATAAATTTACCTTTTCCACCGAAGCAGTGTCGGTAGTAGTAGCATCCAAGGTCCTGCGGCTCGACGACAATCTTCTTCTGCCGCTCGGCGCAAAGCTTCTGGCCACAGTACACATTGGAGACGTCCTCGAGGACGCCTACTTCGGCGGCAGTGTGCTCCCGTTGCCAGGATTCGATATCGTTCAAGGCGAACGGTGGACGTGTACCAGTGGTCCGGGTGAGGGCGATTTGACGGATCGGTTCTCCGCCGATTTCGTTCCTGGAAAAACAGATAGATTCATTCATCCCCAAGGAAGACGATATGAGTTAAGGGCACTATTCGGGTTTAACCGTCCCCAAAAAAATTGAGCCATCCCTCGACATTTCCAGTTTAACCGACTTATTTATCGATGCGATACACAGTCGTCGCAGAAACATTCGTCCCGGGTCCCGTGGCAAAAATGATGGAAAACTAGTAAACCTCAGTCGCTCTTCTCGCCAGAATCGCCCCCTTTAGCTACGAAGCAGGATAATCGTCGCATTCCGCGCAAATCCCCCTTGACAATCCTACCATGAGGACCTTTGGAATCTCTTTACAATCCTATCATGAGGGAAGAATATTTCTGCGAGGACTATATGTATTTCAAGCAACGAAAATCAGTCCAAAGTTTGGAGTTTGGAGGAATGTCCGTCCTTATATACGTATGATCCCCCAGGAAAACGATATGAGTTAGGCTATGTAATACACACGACGAAAGTTACCTGTAGAACGGACAAGTGTCAACTATGTCGTTGGCCTTTCCGTCGCCGTTGTCCTCCTCGCTGAGCTGATGCTGGGCATGCGCTGAGCACGGCGTGTTCTTGTTGGAGCGCGCCTCCTCCTCGGTGACGGGCCATCCGAGGCCCCAGGCCGCAGCCAGCGATCGGCAGTCATGGTAGGCGCACTGCTGCGGGTACTGCGTCTGCCACTCACTGAATTTCTCGTCTAAATTGTCGTGTGAAATCTCGGACTACCTAACGGTCAAATCCTTATTACAGGCGGTGGATTCGCCGTCGGCAGAGGACGTAGTCGCCTCGCAGTGCGCGGCGAAGGAGTGGTGCGTCGACGGAGTCGTAGGCGTGTGCGCTACCGTCGTGTACGACACCGACGTCGAGAGCACCGGAGAGCTGTTCGAGCTCATCGACTCGGCCGATTTCCCTGAAATTGAAGCGTTTAGAGCGATTCTGGATAGATTCTCCGGGACAATGGACAAGGTTCAGAGAATCTTTGTATTAGGAAGCATCAAAGCGAAGCGCTTTTATAATGTTTCTGGTAGAACTAGAATCAGGGAAGTAGGCAGAGAAGACTAACTGGGCTAGGAAACTAGAATTATCATCGAGCACTACGCTTGCTGCTAAGGAACCGCATTTGTTTAGCCCTTTGTCAATGTTTTTCTTAGGTGAAAGATATGTAAGGAATTAGATTTGCCTCTATTAGGGTATTGTCGTCTTCTAAATAAGGAGTAGCAAGGGAGTAGCAAAGCAGTTGCCCACAAAGCATTGGCAAAGTAAATACTAGTACCTCAACCGTGTGCACTTGGACACAAAGCTACAAGCTACGGATTAGCCTACCCTTAAGGTTGTTATTCGGTTTTATCTAGATAATGGCATAAGGCAATTACATTTCAACGTTTTAACCATTAGCGCAAGTAGACTCCTGAAGTCGACAGTTCGTCAGAACACCATGCGGGGAAACACGGACTCGGCTTACCTGACACAGATAAACGACCCAAATGCTCCAATTTGCTAGACGACCGTTCGATCAGTACCATCGATGGCTTCGGGACTCAGAGCGCACGGCTGAGAACGGCGGCGGATTCGCAGCGACTTTCCTCACCGCCGGCAATCATCGTCATTCGCGGCGTCGTCTGTCGTCTATTTAGAGGGGCAAATCGTCTGAAAAAAGAGCTCAATCTGTGGGTTGAAATTGACGGGAATCGTAATTAGGGCCACGCAATTCGGGGCACGCGCCTCGACGCCTCCAGAACGAGTGAATGAAAAGTACGGCCGAGTGGACACGGCGCGCGCGAGGTGCTGACGTCAAAGACCCGCCAAGCGACGTTTGCAGCTTGATTGGTGGAAACTTCCTAATTGATGACTGGATTCAGGAAGGAGACGTGTAGGAGAGCTGTGTTCTATGAAATGAGCAATTAGGTAAGGGGCAGAAGTGGCGGTGATGATGTCAGCGTGGAGCACAGAAGCCTGAGGGCGTCAGGAGTGGATAAGCACAGGTTTATGAGTGCGTTCGTTTTGTGTCACGTGTTTGTGTCCGTGATTGGACAGTCTTGTTCGAGGACGGCTTTACGACATTGAGTGGGCAAAGTACTTTAAGTAAAGGTCAGTGCGTCAGAGACCTAAATGATGTTCTTGTCACCTTTTCCAGATTACGAAGAAGACGAAGTGTTATCAAACTGGGGAGTTTCAAACTACCTTCTAAGGGTGTCCTAAAGGGAATGAATAAGACCGCCAGGTAAGGTCCGTATTAAAGAGGCCAACAAGTTCATTAGAAGAATAACACAAACGTGGTCATACGCACCCATAATAAACGCACCCATAATGGCCCACGCCTGTGCACTGGACGCCGCATGCGAATCATGCAAATCTGATATAGTGCCGTCTGGCTCATATGTTAATCCCATTGTTATCCAATCTATGCCCACCCTATATTACATTCAGCGCGAATGGATCATGTTTGCACTAATCTAATCAACGGCGAAACCATCAAATTTACTGTTGGGCTGCGCTATTGGCGTTAATTTTCAGCTAAAATTGCTTTCATATTTACTCAAACAGCCTCATGCAATAATCTAAAGGAGGTACACTAATTCTGTCTCTTTGCTAACCACTTTATTGGAACCGTGCTGCGTTGAAACCTGAAATCTTGGAAGCCCTTACCGACGTAAGGGTAATAAGGGTTTGCAATTTTTTGTTATCGGAAGGATAACCTTTTGTAAACCGAGGATAAAGTGCGAACTCTCAGGCTTTATCGGTGCACCAGAAGTGGAGCCTGCGGCTTTATGTCAAAGACTGAAAACTCATCCGCTCCGGACACTAATAATTGACAGATTGAAAGCGCGTTCTTAATTTGGTACAGTCAAATAACCGGACATCAGATTTGAAGTGCTCACAACTATCACCGATTGCTGCGTTTTTGCTAACCTAGTTAGAAAAGGAAGAGGTGTACGGTATCGACGGAATCTCGGCGCGAGAAAACAACAGCTGAAAAGTGTTCTTTTCATTATCGTCAGAGCTGGTGTGGCTGATTACGCTTACTTACGATTAGTCCCAGAATCAGGCATATGAGATTCAGTCCATAGATCCAGGATTAGGGTGAAACAACTTCAAGATGAAACAAGCTAGATAAGGTAAAACGTTAAGGCACCGTAAAGGAGACCCAACATCTAATACTCAAAACTGCTCTCCCCGGTCGCTCCGTCCTCACAGCCGCGTCCGCCCCCGTTCCTCCTGGCCCCGCCGACAACCCTCTAAACCCATACGGCAACTTTCATTCATCTCGTCGCGCACCCGATCGATTCGTCTTCATGAAAGTCCTCAATCTTCTACGTCGTCGGCTTTTTTTCGGCCCGCAATTCCCCCGGCGCTGACCCGCAGCTGGTCGGAACGCCGCGGCCTAGTCGCAACACGACGGACATGCCGGACGCGGCGGCGCACATCTCGCCGCGTGAAGATTAAGACGCGAATCGCCGGCGGCGGCCAACGTTGCCGACAGGACAACTTGTCACAACACGGACATCAGCGGCTGTGGGGGAGGGCGGGGGCTGTCCGTGTTGCACTTCTGGGATGGTGGCCCTGCGCTATTTCAGGCCCTGGGGGGAATTTCATGAATTTACGGAATTGCGGAAGCGTCTTGGGCCCAGGAGCTAAAGGTCACACTTGGCGGGGAGGGAGGGAAGGAAACAAGTGGGCCAACTGGAGGGAGGCGTTCTGAAGATCACCAGCAGATCTCGGCAGCGTCTGTTCGTTTGTTTAGAAGAAATGTGGCGAGATTCATCTCGGCACTATTGATCTGGCAAAAACAGTGTCAAGGAAGTGAATTAATGCAGGTAACAGATGAGAGCGAAAAGCGCCTACTTCCGGGTCTTACCGAACACATGTCATCCTCTGCTTTTAGTAGGCGTAGATCAAGAATACTTCCATGACCTCTGGAGATGTATTCGAGAGATGTGCTTCCCTATCGCCTTTAAGATCAACTAATATCGGGCCTAAATCCTACAGTTTCTACACATCATTGTTCCACTTGATTCTTTGACACAGGAAGCAAAATAAAGTAAACTCAAAAAACCGTAATTTTGGACCGATCCTTCACGTGTTCATTAAATTCTCAAACACCCCGTCATAGGCATACGGTAACAACGGAATCGAGCGCGCCAAACAGAGCAGCTGAAATAATACCTCAAAACTGATCGTTAAAATAGCGCGTAATGAGCTCTGAGCTCGGTTGACGTTTGCTGTCGCCGCGTACGTCTGCTTTTAAGTATGAATAATCGCTTCCTGATGATCGCGCACATGCGCGGCGAAGCTTATAATTATTGCGGACTGAAAACAAGACGGCCGTTAAACTCTGCACTGATCAATTTTAAGAGGTCGTAAAGCGATTATTCGAAGGATATCGACCAATACATACATGCTTATAGCGCAAATAATGTGGTTCGCTTTGGAAGACTTAGCAGCCAGAGAATGAGCGAAACTACGGAGACTTGAATCTCTCTATGGTGCGAGAAGATGCTGGAGTAACAGAAACTCACATTTTGGATAGGGTAAAGAAACACTGAGTGCCTGATTTCCGACAAAAATTTTGGCCCTGAGTAGAGCATAGTAAGAAGAAGAGTAAGAAGAAGATTACCGCGATTACTTCTCCAGTTCTTTAGCTTCATTCTTTAGCCAGTTCTTCAGCTTTGATGTTTTATTGTGAACTCCAAACGTGGTTCAGTAAGAAGGCCCTGACCATTTCGGGTACGTAAGCAACGAAATATCGATTTCTGGATCAAACCACTGTCATTGAGCCGCTACACAAAGAAGATATAAAGACTACTGGGATTTGTGTTTATCTGATTGTTAGCTTATTGCGCATATTGGCAATAAAATTAGCAGCACCAACAGTTGGAAAAAGAATTGCTAGCTTTGTTATAGGAACAATTCGAGAACAGTTGAAGTTTGTACTCATTGAGTAAATTAAGAAGTTAAGGAATATATTAAGTAAGTTAAAAAAGAGCATTTTGGAGTAAAGACTTTTGAAACGGACCTCTTGGAACATCCAATACCACTCCATGCATTCCTAGAAACATAGTATGTTTACTACACCGAAGCCTTAAAATTCAGCCATTTGTCCGATACTGTAGTTCTCGATTTGTCCGTAAAATTTTGTTTCTCGGCCTACACAAAGATGAACCTCAAACAGTGACCCCCGTTCAGTGGGGAAATCCAGTTTATCTTTTCCAAACGAGTTTTCCTCCAACATTCCGTTGGATATCAAACACCGCTTTTAATGCCCTTTTTGTTTACGTTTTCGCTGCAAGAGCCGAGAAAATACGGCATTTATATAACTCATGCGATAGGGTAACTAATTATATTTTTGCAAAACTTTGTCGCAAGCTTTTTGGCTACGCTTGCGTTTTGCAGAGACCTAGGTAACTCTACTATGGAAACTAAACTGAAAAATAAAAACGGTTATAGCTACTCATTCACTCAAATGGAGTAAACAGGGCTTCGGGATAAGGGAGGGTTTCTGCTAAGGTAGTGGTGGACAAATACGCTACGTGGAGATAGAAAAGACAAAATTCTTGCTGGCTAAGTGCGCTGGGCATAACATGAAATACTGGGTTCCAAACTCGGAACTAAAAACCCTACTGAACCCGGAATTTCCGGACCTGAATTTTCTGCTGCACACTCCAGTAAATACGCTCGGCGTAGAGAACATTACCAAAAAATAGTAGTAGGCCTACAAGACGGGAACAGAGCACTGGGCACATCACTTGATACCGCTCATTCCTTATCCGTTTAAAAGAGGCGGCGCGGAATATCGTCTCGAGACGTCGCGGGGGCGGAGTACGTAATGATAACAGGATGAATGATCGTCTTTCTTCCATCACCACCCTATTCAACCCAAACCCACGCCAAAAACGAGCGATTGGTAATCCGCGCATCCCGGACACGTCGACAGATAAACACTACAACACTAATTCAGCGGTGTGTTCCCCTCTGAACTTGCAATGGTGGAATTGTAAGAATCCGAAATCTCGGTGTGGACATGAACGAGGTGACGTCAAGAGTTCGACTCTCTCTGCGCGCCTGGGAACTAATCAGTTTAATGCTGTCTCGCGTCAATTTTTTGTCTCCGGACGTTTTTCGTCCGACTAAACAGATTTTTCATGCCTCGAAAGAGGAAATCATCTATTTTGTTTGGCTCTGCAACTAATGCAACGGGGGGAGCGGATACGTTCAAAAGCAGAGATAATCAATTTTGCCACCGTAGCTGTTGAATCTACGACTTTAGCGTGTGTTGTTTTCAAGAGTCAACTCCCTGGGGAGCCTTCAGAATTGGCCAACTCAGATTCGAGCTACAGGTGGTGTGTAAGTATACGAACGCCAGAATGTACGCGGCTTATGGAGTGGATAGCCAAGCGTATCCAAAGGACATGAAAGAATCCACTGCTTATTCATTTTACGGCTCAGAAGGTACTCTCAACAATA
>AZBX01001057.1:0-17605 GCA_000757755.1 Steinernema glaseri
AAACGTCGTGTGTGGTCGAACTCTCATTTGCCAACCCTATTCAGCAGTATGCAGTCTCTTAACCAATGCGGGTCTTACTGTCAAAAGCATTTTCAGCAGATTAGCAAATTTAATGAGAAAACCTCCTTCCTAATTATTGCATTTAGGCTACATGAAGCTACCTGAATGCACAGTTATGATCAAAAAGGGACCGAGCAGCGGTGTATTTTCATAACTTCAAGAATAAGAGGTAACAAAGGCAGATATATACAAGAACTGCATATATATTAGGTTACCGTGTTTTACAGTACAAGTTACAATTATAGTTTACGTATTGTAGAAAATAGCGAGAGTGAATATTAATATGCACGCGAGCATGAAATGCTCATGTTACACTGGAAGTTAGTTCCATAGAACTGAACATGCTTAAAAGTTTTCCGCAGATCATTAGATCAGACTAGGTGACTAAAACGGTTTATATTCATTGGTAAAAAAAATCGAATTGTCACACGTTCGCGAGCAATAGTACAAGCTAACATTTCACGTTACGGTAACAAAGCTCACCTTTGAGATACTCGACATTTGTTGTTGGGTCTTCACCATCGTCGCCTTCATGTTGGCGAACATCTCTTTGTCCGAGTTAAACTTCTGGATGGAAATTGAACAGGCGGCAGACATCCGAAGAGTCGATGAGGTCCCATTAGTGGTTTGAAGAGACTTAAGGGAATGCTCAATACTGTGCAACATGGCTGCTTTGCCGCAAAGTAGAGTCTCCTAGCTTTACGAGATTTTGAGGTAATCGAAAATTTAATATTAGTGAGTGGCACGTTAAAGTCTGTTGCTAACGGCCTGGGGCATCGAAAGTTGATTGGCTCAGTGGTGAAATGATTTGCGCGCGAATTAGTAAGACCTGCGCCGGCAAACCTTCCATTTGTCGCCGCTAATGACATATCGGAGAAGTATCGCGACACCCCCGGGAATAAGAAAGCTCTTTACAAGTCATAAACAGACAACATCGCACCTTAAATTTTTCGTACAGAAATGTGCTCTTTCATTTTGTACGTTCTTTCACTTCCCTGGAAGGTGAAGGAAGGAGTAATTTCACTACCTTATCATTTGCGTACGCTGGATATTACATATACAAGTTCCAAAAATGTTACTTCGGAGACCGTTGGGTCTCGAAATCAATGATCTCCTCCGCTGTCTCTTTTTCAAATAAAATTACTATCCTACATTTTCAGCTGGAGAGACACTTGTGCCCGCTTGATCGCTGAAGGTGTTGTTGTAGTGCTGGTCCAGAGGATGCCATTCTGCCATTGCCATACAGTCTACCATGTCCAAGTGTTGTATGCAGGAGTTTCTGTTCATGTAGCTGAGAGACCATCTTCAAAGATACACTTTTAAAAGAAAAGTGCTTTTGTTTTACTCCGAACGCGATGCGGTCAATATCGGTTCAATGCATCTGCTGCGGCTGGAATACTGTGAGAGTTCGATGGCACTCAAAGATTTGTAGAGACGTGAATTGAGTAAAGGCTCTTCTTCGTTACTCGATGAATCTAAAAAATTCTTCTAATGGCGAACGCTAATGAAAATCACGTTACCCGAAGGTTGAGTTGGCAGTTCCATGGCAAAAAGGCGAAGTAGTTATGAAGATGTTCGTGAAGTCCGAAGATGACCTAAAGACGACAACCGTTAAGTGTAGCAGCTGCACAAAAGGCGAGGGCGAAAACGAAACACAATCTTATCAGTATCACAGCCCGCGCTGTCCAATCTTCCGAATGGGGAAGAGAGGCGCCCTGGCACATGAGAATGCAAAACTGATTGTCAATAGTTCTTTGCTGTTGCCAGCTGCGATCAACGCGCACCTTAGTAGATCGACTGTGCCGCCTCGAGTTCGTTAGTCAGCGGCACGCGGCATGCGAAATGGAAATGTGAGCGGGAGGTGAGGAAGAGTAGAACCGTCCCAGGAGGGGTGCTGCTGACGTATGCTACTCCAAATCACGAGTCGCTAATAGGCATCCCTGAGCCACCTACCTCGAATGTGGGCAAATCTAATTGACACCTAAGGAGATAACTTTGGCTAGTGACGCAATAGTGGTATCATTTGTAACATTTATTTTTGGATGTAAGCTTGTATGGTTCTGGGCGTAATGCTAGCTTACTGAGATCCAGATGGTGGCTGCTTTATGTTTCCACATCTAGAACTAAGCGGTGTCGTCGCAAATATTTATGAAGACTTTATATAACACCATGTATAGATAATCTTTTAGTCTTAGGCTTTGAATGATGTTTTTGTTGATGTGTACCGCCATTTTGAGTATGCCCATGGGAGCTAACTGGCTTTGAGATAGGATAAAACCATAATCGTACATTAGTTTTAGGGATGGGATTATTCATTTGGGTGTTTATTTTCCATATAAAGCGAAAAAGACAAGAAGATTAATGAAGGAGGATATCAATGCTTTCAGCATTTGAACTTCTACACAATGCAAAAATATTGAGGACTATGGAACTCCCAGCTTCGGTCAGATCAGAAACTGCAAGAGAGGTCTATATGTGAGAAAAAGTAAACACAGCGAAAAGCAAAGTGGTATATCGTACATGATTTGCTGATTGTGGGGAGACCGTGTACGTCGGTTTCAATGTATAAACAATGTTTTTTGCATTACTTTCCGCGCACGTACTAAAGCTGCGGTTGAAAGAAAAGACTGTTTTTCACGAGCAGATAGGTGTCTACATGGAACGACGCTCTGTTAAGGTACCCTTATCAGAGCATCGTAGGAGCATCGTTTCGAAATCACATGCAGCTTCTAATAAAACGTCGATAAATGCTGCGTACGATTAGAAGCAATCAGCAACGGTGCTCCTCTGCATTGATTTTGTTTGTAATTCACTTTTAGAACCACTTAGAAGGAGCACAATGACTGTAAAACCATGTTTAATGTAGGAAAAATGGAAAACCTTCAATTGTTTCACTGTTTGCGACCCTTTGTCTCTATTCGGAAAACGAGTATAAATAACTATGCCTATCATGAGATAGTCTACTAGTCTAAGTGCTCGACATGAGAAGTCATTTTAAGTGATATCTACAGGAACAGTTAAAAAAAAGTGGAACTAAATATATTTTGAGCAGTTATGAGACGGTTTGCAGCCAAATTGCCGAGACAAGAAGGAAATAAACAGAGGTACGATGAATTTCAGACGTTTTCCACATAAATGACGGAAATGACTGCAGCGGTGAGATTTCAATAACCCTCATGTGAAAGTTCATTTTCAGACCTTTTATCTTCACAGACAAAAGAAAACAGAAAAGCGGGAGTAAATCCGAGATGAGAATGCTTCATTATATGTGAGAAGGTGTAACAATGAAAATGAGCAGGTTGGATGTGTTTGGTGGAGGAGACCACGCTAAATGGTCTACATATTTATACCCTTTTTCATAGGTTCCAGGCTTTGTATATTTGAAACTCTTCAATGGGATACAGGAATCAAAGGAAGGTTCCACTATTGATCCTATCTTTACAGATATGTACAGCGGAGTGTTGATTGAATTTTATTTTTCAAAACATCAGAGATAAAAAAAATAGATGAATACTAAATAGTACAGGAGGTTCCCGATTTATCGTGAATTTTGCGCATTTAGCATTGTTAAGATTACTAAGTTTTAAGATATGTAACAGAGTTTTTTTGGATTTAACTCTATAGGTCGGTCTTCGGCTACCAAAGCTTGAATCTTGAATCGGACCCTTGTGTTGAAGTAATTATGCACTAATTCTGTACATCACTGAAGACAACGAACTCGTTGGATGGTCTCATAGGTTTTATGAGCTTGGGATAGACACACACAAAAATAATTTATTTTTTACATTAACCATTCAGACGACCGTTCTTATATGATTTCATTGGACTTATTGTTGTGGTGGACTGCAAACTCTTGTTTATTTCATCCCGAACATGCTGCTTCATGGTCTGGAAGACGTGGTTGATCTTCTCCCTTTTTTCTGCTAGATCGTAATTCTCATTTTGCTGAATCATCATCACTCGCGTTAGAGCTCTCTGTGACGATGTGGACAAATTTACCAGGACGTCCTAAAGAAGTTATTTAATCTGAAACAAATACACCTTCTTCTCCTACCTTTACACTTTTGTTGCCGAAGTTTTCGAGGTTAGTCAGCCACATGTTGTACTGCTTTCTGGTTCCGGTGTCAAGCGAGTCTAGCCAAGTGTTCACTTGGCCTTTGACATCCGACTGCTGAAATAAAGGGCTGAAGCACACCTTTTGAAAGACACGTACCTTTAGTGCAGCTGATGGATCTCTGACAACACCCATGAGCTGTTGTTGGAAGCGCAGAATTGTGTCTTCCGTCGTCGTCCTCAAACTGTAGCCGAGACTCCAGGGCAACAGACACAAAGACAAGAGAAGGAGGAGTGACTTCTTAGCCATCACGAGGAAGCCTAATTGAGGAGTAGATGGTTCGACGACTACTTAAATGGAGGTAGCACTCTCGAGGTGCTTGCTATTGTTGGGCCAGAATTCTTGCTATTGTTGGGCCAGAATCCTGTCGCGGCATGTTTTCTGACAATCTGAGGCGGGTCTGCTCGCGAGTCAGTAGGATTATCATTACGAGTAGAGATGAAAGAGAGCGTCGTTTGAGTTGTCCGAGTGGCGCGCAAAAAGAGGGACGCTGAGAGGGTGATGTTTGCGAGGAACGATAGCAAAAAATGTTGCATTGTCAATGATCGGATTACAAGACCGCGTTCTGTTTGCGGTTGGTCACTGGAACCGGCTTCTTGAGAACGGTCACTGTCCAACCGTATGATTCGATTTGAAGACGGGAGCCGCGGTGTGCAATGCCTGCAAAATGGAAAGGAACTACGATGAAAGAGAAGGAAGTCGGTTAATACTTTAATTAACAGGCGACGTGTTGTAGTTTTCAACAGGAAGCAGCACGATTTGTATTCAGGTCTGGAGAAAATGTAGCGATGGACAAGTTCTTTTCCGTTTTTCTAAGTCTACCATTATCAAAACATCAGGAGAAGAATTATTAGCGTTCATGGCGGTTTTACTATATTCGGGGGATTACATTTATTTGTTTGCAATTGACGAACAGTCGAAGTGTGCACTATCGAAATAGCCAAATATTGCATCGTTTTTTAGGAGCGCGCTTTTTGGAAAGATCGGATGTTCGTTAAAGTGTCCTGTTAAAATTCTATGTTGTGTCATTTTTCATTCGTGGATGGTTTAGGAATATACCCATGATGGACAAAGCAGAAACTTTTATTTGGTCACTAAAACCTATCTATTTCCGCCTTGATACCGTTTTTGGCACTTGTTTTGTTACTTGTACTTGCCTCACATGCGATCTTCTACATATATATCCTCTATATCCTAGAAATTTTATTTTTGCTGCCTGTGTTCCCCTACGTTCGAAGTGATTCAATAAAAACTATTTGCTATTAACCGACGTCGATAACCATATGACCGATCTCTCTCTTTTCACGCAGTCCTGTTATTTGGAGTGCGTCAGAATGTTTCGTTGTGTTGATGGTAAACAAGCACATGGTATCGACATGGATTCAAGGTCGGGCGGCAGTTGTGACCAACGGAAGGAACTCCGTTCTTTTAGCGGACGAAATGGTTTTTGGACGAAGCGGTTTTTGTATCTTCAAGATATTGCGAAGGTTTGCTGTTAGACGAATTGAAGATAGAACGTCTCATAATTAGTGAGTTCCCGTCAGAACTCTGTAATGCGAAGAATTTTGCAGCGATGTTTTTGTTTATGATTCAATCAGTGCTCGCTGTTTTCGGTAACTCGGTGAACAACAAAAGGACTTGTTGCTGCATTTGCAAACGTCGTGTTCTTTCTGCCTTGTTGCTTCCTAAAAGATCTGGTTGATTTGCCAAAAATGACCCTGCCTTTACCAGGTCTTGAACAACATCTTCTGTTTTACGTTGGTAAATTCAACACATTTTCCTGTTTTACTCGCCGTTTCTCAAATGCTCCTTTTCAACCGGATCTTTTTTATAAAGTTGGACAATACAGGCAAGCGAAATTGCAACAAGTGCAGGTCTTGTTTTCACTGTTTCTTGTTTTCGTCCTTCATATTGCTCCTGAAGTATCAGTGTTCTACTCGTTCTCTGCTCTGTCCTGTCCACTGTTCTTGAACTTTGCGTATAGCCGTCATGACGCCATGTTATTAGCGGTGTTTTGATTCCGGAAGGCTTGATAGAAATTATCGATTTTTTTATTATTACGATATAATATATAGTCTACTCAATAACAACACCCATCGCGTGGTGGACGACCGCGTAGATTTGAACTCAAGTCGGAGATGATGGGAAGGGCGCACAATTAAGGATAGTGGCGGAACGATACAGGAGATTAGAATTTTGCGTCTATTGGCAGTAATCTAATTCTGTGATCAAGGACACTTCGTATGTACAACAAAAGGGAGCGGAGAGGCGGAGTGGGAAGGCCGGTGCAAGAAGGCATTAATATACATACATTAGAGCGGAGATGGCAAAATAAAAGGAGAGCGAGAGGGACTAGAATGGTTGTGATGACATCGGATGCGGTAAGAAGCGCAAGTTCACTGGAACATGAGCCCTTGGGAGAACACCTCAACTATTCATCTAATACCTTAATGGGGTGTGAGCGAAAGAAGGTTTTACTGAACTGAACCGGGATAGTTCATCGCTGTGCCATTGGCAGATTCAATGTTGTATACGCTGAGGTAAGGATCTATATACAGGAAGACTCTACTTGGTATCAGCCACCTTGTTCGTCATCGGCGGTTCAACACCCGTTTTCAGTTGCATTTCACAGTCACTAGCGGGGGGCAGTGCTTTGAGCGGCGTCGACTTCTTCTTGGGATGGAGGAAGATAGCCTCAATGTTCTGGGCGGGTAACTCGGCCACCATTGTACATATTAAACCTGAATGGAGCATATTATGCAAGGTTTTCGCAAGTGGAGAGTCTTACCAAAGAAGTAGGCGATGGTGAGCTGGATCAAGCAGTGGATACCGATTCTCCACTTGGTCGCGAACCAGAGTGGGAACGGGGCCAGAAGATAGGTGAACACTACCGGAATCATGTGGAACAGGTAGACGGAATAGCAGAGGCTGGAGAGCGGGAGCAAGAACTTCATGCTAAGCGCCTTGTTGATCCATCCGCCGATTCCGGTGTGGCACGCGTAGATGACCCAAGAGAGGGAGAGCGAGAAGACGGTACGATGGGCGGCACCGAAGAACAAGTGGTACACGGGCCAGTCCCATCCTTGAAGTGCCGGATACAAGCCGAAAATGGCCCAGAAGAGGCCGGCCATCGACAAGGTCCATCCGATGATTTTGTGCTTAAGAGGCCTGTCGGTCTTCTGGGTCTGCTTTTGGAAGTGCGCAAGGTAGAAGCCGAGGAGGAGACCGACGATGTAGGGTCCGATTCTGTACTGAGGCTTGATGTACATGAGCAAATGGTGCTGAAACGGTGGAATGAACGATACACTTTAAAAAAGGGAATTACCGCAATGAAGTCAGGGCTGAAGATGGCCGGCTGTTTCCAGAGGAGTTGCGTAGGTGGGAAGTTGTAGTACATCATACCGGCAGCATTCAGCGAAGAGGAGAACAGGATCGTGGCGACGGAGATGGCGAGTCCGATGACTGGACGGCGACGGAGCGAGATGAGGAAGATGGGCGAGAGCACATAGAAGATGAACTCGGTGCCGATATACCACGTCCATGGCATGCAGCGGTTCTCCATGAGCGAGTTGACGAAGAAAACGTTTTCCCACCAGTGAACGGGGCACTGGACGGCGGGGTCGGTGGGGGGCCACATAGGATGGTAGTGCGTGACCGAGATTCTGGTCGTCACAGTCAGCAGAGTGTAGATGTACGCGGGCCAGAGACGAATGACACGGTGACGGTAGAAGCGCAGCCAGTATGCCCACGACGTCCATCCGGGTTCTGCTTCTAGATTTTTGATAGGTCAATAATTTCTTCGGTCAAAGCACTCACCAGTGGTGTTTTTCTGCCATTTGCGGAACCAGCTGTAGGCGGTGAGACATCCAGAGAGCGTGAGGAATGCGTCCACACTGAGGGTGAAGTTGGTGATCCACTGGTTCCAGAAGTTGTCGACTAGATCATCTTTGTACTCGTCCACGTTCTCCATGTAGGCTTGCACGAAGATGAACGAGTGTCCGACCAGCGTCCACACCATCGACAAGAACCGGATGCCGAACATGCAGGTGACGGTCGCTTGGGGGTCCTTGGGGAACTGACACAACTTGCGGAAGTTCTTTTTGGCCGAGAAGGCTAGAAGAATGCGCGCGGGAGTCGACCTAAACGTCAATGGGTCAGAAGCGTTCTACAGTGCACAGGAACTTACTTGGCAATGTCGCCGCGTTTGTAGTGGAAGACGGTGGCCATGGACACCAGCAGGAAGAGAAGCATGTCAAAGCCGAAGTCGGCCATGGGCACGAACTGTTCGTACCACTGTTTCTCGTGTCGGGACCCAGTGCACCCGTTGTAGTCCAGCACAGCATGGTCCTTTCCCTTAGACCGCTGTTTCTGCCATTCGGCTAGGAGCTAAAAACAACTCAATTACCATGTATTTTCAAAGGAATGCTTACAGTGTCCTTGTCATTAGCGCAGGTGCTCGGAATGCACACTCCGTAGGCGGGCGTCGTGTGGTCGTGTTCATTGAAGCCGTAGCAGAAGTGGAGTGGATGCTCGGACGCAGAGTAGGGCGTTTCTCCGGCGGCCCGCACGCACTTGTATGCTCGGTAGATCCATCGATCTTGATCTCGGCTGACGAATTCGTCGGCGTCTCCTGTGGTGAAGGCGTTCCAAAAGAACAACCGTTGCGCTTCGATGGTATCGTAGGCGTTGGTCCACGTTTCAACCTAAATTCCTCGGTCACGTAAGTAAACAAGGCTGTCGCAACTGACCTTGCCTAAGCTGTCGGCACATTTGGCACTCACGTTGTCGCGAGGAACCGACTCAAAGAATTTCAAAACGTCGTTCGAGCCATACGACTTTAAATGCGCATCGGCATTCAACACCAGTGGGGCGATGTAGAAAGCGAAAAATATCGCCCACATTTGTACCTGAAAGGACGGAGTAAGACTTTTGCAACGACTCTCACGCTCTCACGCGAAAACAAGATTGGAAAGTAAAATGGGATCTAAATAGGGTTGCGAGGTTGAGTCTCTTCTTCTTACAAAAAGGCGCATTTGGCGAACGGACAACAAACGACCCTGCGGCGAAACCCAACGCTGCAAAACGTGAATGGAGTTTGGCTATCAGCGGCTGTCCGCCGAAGAGAAGCGTCCGAAGCGGAGGCGGAAAGCGGGACGTTTAATAGGGGTTACAGTGGACGGCTTGCCGCTGAACCGACTTTAGGGAACGAAGGGGGTGGGACCTGGCTGACGTCTGCGCCTTCCCTAACGGCTACCCGAAACTCGATTCCTAAAGGTGACTCATGTAAGCACGCAGAGCACAAGGGAAGAAGGCCGAAGTGCTCTTCGCAAGGAGTCGATGAAGTGACACGCGCGACATCCGCCGGATCCATAGTTCTTATAGCCCTGCGCGGGTACCCCCTGTTGCACAATGTCCGATACGATCTGCCAAAAGCGGATCTTATCGCTTTTGTAGAAGACGGGCAGCGCGGAAACATGTTCGTCGTCGTTCACCGAGCAAATTAATTGAAGTATAAACAGTCCACAAAACGCACGTTCTTCGGGGGGTCACGCGAGGCCAACATGCTCCTTGAGGGGAACCGGGGTGGGCGAGTTAAGTGGACGCTGAGTAGACGCGGAACAAGTAGCCGGGCGCATGCACTCAGGTGCACTTTCGCTTCGATTGGATCAACGAAAGGAAAGACGCGAGCGGGTAGTGGTGGACAGGTAGGCGCGCTGGTCTTGATGCGCGTGAGATGGATGCGTCGAGTCTCGAAAACGCGCTGGATTCACTTCCAGTGATTCCCGTGAGAACAGCGGACGACGGACAGCGCTGATCGTATGCGCACCCGGCTGGTTGGAAGAATCGACGACACCACAGCGTTAATGTAGGTCAGTGCGCGACCGACGCACGGTCACCACGCCTAGAGACCGTCACTAAACCTCTTCCCTGAACTCAGTGGTGGACTACCTCATTCCGTTGCAGCGCTAGAGGTAATTGTCCACGGGTCCGCTGTGACCAGTTGCGTACGCAACAGGTCTCCCTTGCGTGGGTGTCGCGTGACTCCGGAGCATGCTGACGCGAGGGGTTGTGGGGCCCCATGAAGGCCAGCGACAACGAGTGATGGAGCCACGAGTTGCACCAGCGTCCATTTGGACCGCTGACAGTGCTGAGAAGTGGCAACTGACTGGCGCGTTACTCGTCGTGCCGCTTTAAATGGACAGAAGTGTGTCTGACTGCAAAAAACGTGCAAAGTCAACCGAAGCGTAACGCCTCCTTCTAAGATGGTATCAACGCACGTTGAACGCGACGAACGTGCGAACCCGTTGCTGCTACTGACTGACCTGCGCAACGTGGTTGAAACACTGTAACCAACCCCAGGGAGAGCGTGTTCTTTGAGGCTACAATGGAGTACGATGCCCGCTACCACGGAAGGCACTGCCAACGCGAGCGGTGGTGATCAATCTCTCCAGGTAACAATGGTTCCGCGAACTCCGACTCCGAAACCCATTGTGAACGAACGTGGCAGCTCATCTCGCGCACGTATCGGTTGTTAGTGGCATGATCTCGTCCATCTTCAAACGCTGCTCTAAGGCTCCTTTGATTTGACCTTCGATAACAACAAGGTGTTAACTTCACACGCCAACTTTTGGGAACACCAAAATTTGGAAGTTACAACGCAAGCTCGAACTTGGTCCAAAAAGTGCAGCGCAACCAGGAATAGATTAGACAGATAAGGGCACCCACGTTCTAGGTGGATGACAGACAGTTCACGTGACATAGACACTTCACCCAGACGGTGTCGCTGTACCTCGGACGAGGTGAGTGCACTGCCCCTTTGACAAGCGGTGGAGCATGCTTAAATCAACACATTTACATTGTCCATCACATTAAAGCAAGAAGCCGGGGAAGCATGCACGTGCTTGTCAAGGCCAACCGGTTTGATCACGTTTCTTGCACGCTTCTCTCTTGAGCGATGTTCAAGATCCGCGCGTTGCTGTTCTGTGGTGCGGCGTGGGCCACGCGAACCGCGTGGTCTACCCGGACTTTCACCTTGGCTACTCTCGTGGTTGCAAAGAATAGAACTGCTGGAACTGTCCTGGCGACCTTGATCACGTCGCACCTTACAATTGGCCTGTGGCGAGCAGAACACAACAACAACGGAATCACGAAGCGCAGAAAGACAACTACGTGAATGGCTTCCAATAGAAGCTAATCGTCTTGGTCGCAGTTAGGAAACTAGGACGGAGAAGCGCGGATGTTGTTGTCAAAGACGCCAACCACGGCCGTCGACACTATGCAAATGGCCTGTCTCCCGTGCTCGGATAGGAAACTGGAGCGCCTCCTTGCGGGAGTCAAGGGGAACACAAAAACTCTCTGCGCATGTCCTGTCGCCAAACATAATGTTAGTGGACGGGAGAGCCGAGCGGCCGAGCTGTTCGAAGATGACCAAATGGATGAGAATTCGGTCAAAATCGACAGCGCCAACTTTAGTACCCGTTTCTTTTGTGCGCTTCGCGCGCACGGCCGTGAGAGGATATGACGGTGGTTGAACAATAAAGCGCGTCGGGAATGGCGGCGAGCCCAGCCTCCACTGGTCATCCCGTCGTCGGGTCAAGAGTGAGAGTTTTTTCTCTTTCATTAAGAAGGAGATAGATACGGCTCCGTTCTTTGTGTGACCAACGGGCAGCCGGTTCTCGGCGGAAAAGTTTCATTCCGCCGTCTCCTTTCCCGTCTGTCGCTTGCGAAAGATCAGTTACAAGATATATCCGTTGCGTCGGTGTCGAACAAACGTCGAAAGGTCGGCGCTGGGCGGAAGATGCAAATACATGACCAGGAACAGTGCGATTGCAACATTCCTACTCATCAGTTCACACCCGTTGAACCCTTAATTGCTGAGGCGAAGATCAAACCAGTTGCATCCGCAGTCGACTGCTGTTGCAGAAAAACCAATATTACGACCGCCAATTGGGGTTTTTTAAACAAGCGCGTGCTCCGGAGTTGAACTCATTAACAGGGGGTTTACGACGGAACCATGTCACTTTGATCTGCGTTCTTATGCTCTTATTGTTTGGCTAAGACGGTTGTTGAAACGTGTGAAAAAGCGCCTAGACGAAGTGTAATTCTTGCTCTCTTGTAGTATGAAGTTTAACCTAGATTTGAGGTGAGCAATTACGATTCCGACGACATTGAAGAGGGTCAGACTGAGGCTCACAAAAGTGGTTTAGCGCTAAAAACATTGTCGGACCTAATGGCGGTGCAATTACTCTGCGGTCAGCACTGATCAAGTGAAACAAAGAGGTCAGAGAGTATACAGCTTTTGTTGTGGCGGAAATTTCAGCCTACTGTAATAAGTGATTTGTTCTTTGAAGTGTCAGCTTGAAGTCTCGCATTACTCGCATTTCACATGAAGCGGTAAAAACCTGTACTTTTGAAGACAGTGAAACGATCATAGGGTAGACGTGTGTTTTTCCTTCGAAACAGCCTTACTTCCTAGTGTACTACGAACGACCGTGAGAAGGTGTAAAAACGTTAAATGTTCACCTTTTTCTCACGTCGCCTCTTAAGCCACTTATAGAATGCAATCACTAAACAGAAATCCTATACGCGCTGAGAACCAGGGTCTTTCCTTTCTTCTCTACTTGTCTTCCCGTAAGGATTTCATTCCTGTGATATGGATCGATGACATCACTTCTGTAGCGCCGCGCGCGAGATGAGCGGTCATGATAAGTACTCCCATTGTCCGTCAGGTATTTGTTTCTGAGGATCCGAGAAACGGCGACATTTCATGTGAACATGCATGTGAGAATCTCTTGGCCGACTAGATAGGATGTTTTCGGCTTTTCAAGACATACGATTTAAAGTACGACATAACATTGTGACCGCCGCCTACATTCCGTTAATGTAGGACATTCTTTAAACTTTGGCGGAAAGACTTTATTTTACGCATCGTAGCTTTTACAGCCAGGCCCGAAACCTTGTGAACTTCAGTGCTTTTGACAACGCAGTAGTATATCAATATAGTTATAACCAAAACGGTTATATAAATTCTAATTATCTTTCTTGAATTCAGGTCGGAATAGAAAGGGCAGGTGGGAAGCGTGAAAGAAAATTCTGTCATTCTCACACCCTCATTATCTTTTTCCAGTGTCAAGGAGTTTAATCAACGTTCTATCACCACACAAGTTGTATGACTACGGTTTGGCTCGTTCCGATAATTGATGCCAATGGTAATAAGATGTGCGTGGTTTTTTGAACCACAACCACTTTGATGGCGATGTGTTTACGTCATAAACAAGCTCGAAAACGGAGGTACGTCCGAAAACAATCGTCTTGTCAGGACAGTTACGTGCTCGAGATCGATGACAGACGTATTGCACTGTATAGAACTTCGATGAAACCGGCGTCACGGGAGTGTACTAAGGCAACCATGACCCGTCTGTTTCTCGAGGCATCCTTACAACAATGAGCTATTGTAACGGTGACAGCCATGAAGTACATGCGTTTTATAAAAATGAACTTTGAGCAGGGCAGGTTTGGGGAATCATGAAGGAAGACGTTTGAATTATCATACAGGGAGGCAAGGGACCAATAGATATTTGATATCAACTTTTAGGATTTTCTTCTAATAACTGGACAATACTTCAGGAACGACTGGGACAGAAGAAAGGAATGAAACATGCAAGTAACTGACTCCGTTCTTCGATCGGAACACCGTCTGAACGGAAGAGCGATCGCTCACATTCTGTCGTCTGTTTACTTCTAACGATTTTTGAAACGGGATATACATAAAGCGTAATGCTCGAGTTGCCAGTTTTAACAGGATTGATGGTTGTCGTAATAAATAAAGCCGTGGACGTCCAATAACAAGGAAATTCAGGAAGGAATTTATTTTATTGTAACTTTCCGTCTGGCCATAGGATTGCGCGTCTCAGATCGGAGCAACACTTTGAGAACGGGTTATCTAATGGTAAGGTATGTACATGTTGTTTTATGTTGGATTTGAGAGGAATTTCCGCCAAGGTTTTTTTGGTGTTTGGACTAGCCTCGCAGGCTTGCGGCGCCATTCGTTATCTGATCTTGCTACTGTGACCATTAACAAATGCTTCACTTTTCCATTTCTTTTTTCATTAGTACTAATACATAATAGCCGTGTTACTTATGAAAAAATCTTATGTTTAATAAACGAAGCCAAAATCGTTATTTTGTTTATCTGATTGTGAGACAAGGAAAGATCGGTACCTGCTTTGTAATCTCTCAATGACATTCCTTCCCATCGCCCTATATATTTATTGTATCTTGTACGTTGATGTAAGTTTTTTTTTGTTTTTACTAGTAAAAGTAATGTGATGCTGTAACGTCTACGCCAGGTGTAACTATGGACATTTGTGACGACACTGCTTTCCTGAAAGTGACAGGGACCCTTCTCTTCCTCGCTTGTTCAAGTCTTACCGCAACCGATCATCGAAAATGACGCGGAGTTTTCCGAGAAACGACCAAAGATTACAAGGGTGGATTTGAGCTTCACGATAACTGAGCTTTAGCGTGAACCGGTTTCGATGCGCCGTGTTTTCCTATTACGCAAGTGGCGCCGTGAGTCATGCGCCATTAAACTACGTATGTGCAATTGTCATCTCTCATGCTATTTCCGCCGAAAAAAGATAACGACTCAGTGGTGTCGTTATTCGCACCTAAACTGCTTAGTGCGAAAACCATTTTAAGGAATTTGAATGGAATAGAGGACCTCTTGACACAGGAAAAAGGACAGCAAGGGTAGAGCGTTGGGTTGTTTGGGCACTCTTTTACACTGATCAATCATTGCAACACCACCACATGTTTCCCATTTTTGCTATTACATCGGCGTCGGTGAACATCAAAGCTAAGAATATTTTGACAGATTATGATAAATTGTACATCACTTTTTTACTGCAAGCACATCTCCTTCCTTGTGGAAGAAAAGTCAAGAATTAAGTCAGCAAAAAAAGCTTTTAGAGTTTTTGACAATCAAAATATACCGTTATTTTTTGAAAACTTCTTTATTTTTGTATTGTATTACATGCTGGCAATTGCAATGCTTAAAGTTTTAAAGGTGCAGAACGTTTCAGCGTGTGTCTACATATATAAGTCTATGCGTTTCTAATTTCCTCAAGGCATATGGATATTCACAGCTTTCTGTTAAGATTTGCTAAAGTGCGACTGTTTAAAAGTTTAAAACGATGCCTCAGTTTGTGTGGGAGCTGACAGCTTATTGCAGGATATCCAAATTAAATGCTTAAGTGCGTTCAAGATGCTTTTTATAAACTGTCATTCATCGGTGCCAGGTGTCCGTTCGGCCTTTCGCCACAGAACACCTGGAGACGATTTTTTCCTCGGAGCCATGGTGCATCAATGAGAAGCATGTAATTTCTGCTGCACGTCGCCTCTTTGTATAGAGGGTGCGGTCATTCGCCAAGAGAACGTCAAGCCGTTTTCCTAATTCCTGTTAGTGTGTTTCCGTCGAGAGGCATATTTTTCGGTTCCACGACAGGGGAGTTAGTCTGTGAGGACCCATAAATAGTGAGTTGTTTACCTATTGAGCAAAATGCGAAAGAGGCGAACAGCTGCTTGTTGCAAACAATCTGCAATTATGTAGATGATCTTCACGCTTATAAACCCTTTTCATATGTAACTACAGTAATTCTAGGCAGACCCGCTAATCCTCATCGAAGATCATATGCCTCTTAATTCCATCAATTTGCCATTAGTTATCGTGTGACAGCGCCGTTGACGTCATGTCCACCATTCGCACAGCATTGTTGCCTTTCCGGCTCTTCTGTTGATTTATTCATTAGCGGAAGTCTCGTAACTCACTACATCTCTTGAGCACCGTTGTTAATCCCTTCTGCTGCCAGCCATGCGCGCGCGATAGCTGGCTCTTCTAAATTCGCCTCGTTGTTCCTGTTTCGCTCCTTTTAATTTTGCTTAGTGCTTTTGGAAACAGGACATCCATGTGCAGTTCTGGCGTTGTTGCGAATTTTGATAAGATGGTGGTACTTAAAAAGTGTGGAACGATAAGGAAAGTCATTCAGAAATATATAGTCATTCTATATTTCTTGTCAAGCTAGCATTTGCTCAGATACTTTTCTCACTTATGTTAGAGCAGAACTTTGACATACAAAACGCTGTTATGTACATATTGTTCTATGCTGCACTTCAGAAATACATATCCAAGACCTTCCCTTACATCTCCACGTACCCCAGCGACTTGTTTTATTTGAGTCCACTACCACAATTATATATGTATTACATGGTATCGAAGAATCCGGCTATGCCAAGTTTCATAGTTCCTATTTTATGTATTTTGAATTTACGTTCTACTCTACTTCAGAATTCTGCACTATACTGTGCTTCAGATCTCTCCTAAAGTTCCCGCGCCAAATGGCCTCACTTTAGAGCCCCTCTCGCTCCTCTGCAACTAATTACACATACAGGCAGGAGGCGGTGTATAGCAACATGGGAAATAATTGTTTGTTGTTGTTGTTGACCGCGGCTCCCCTTTCCCGCGGAGGTTTGCCGTCAGCGTCGTCATCAACAGATGATGCTTGTTTGGTATCGCCCTCGTAGGCCGCGAACCACTCAGTGGACGAGGCCGGAGCAAGCCGGGGACGACCTGCGGGCGCCCCGCTTCTCGGAAACAATCGACGAAGAAGCGCGTGTTGCAAGCGCTCCGCTCGCATGTTGTACGTCTGTGTCGCGACTCGCCGCACTGTATGCGCGCCTCGATCGATCGCGAAGGAATCGTCTGTCTGTCGTCGCACCGGCCGACTCATTTGCCGCCCAGTCGAGTGGAGGAATCTCGATGCGCGCTGTGAACCGCGTTTCCGCCTTCCGTTGGGCTTCGGATTCCCGAGCTATCCTCAGGCCATGCCCTGCAGCTGCAGCTGGAGCAGTGGCTCATACATTTTAAATGCCACAGGGCTGTCCCTTTTGAACTTGATCTTCGTCCAGTGCGCATTGTGCGATTGTTTATTTGGCCGGAAATCATGCACCGGCTTATCGCGGCTTCTCAGTTGTTCCCGGCGTCCTCCTTCGCATGCGTCACTCAATTTCCCCTTGGCTGATTCACTACATACATTTTCACCTTCTTCCCCTTATTGACTCAGTCTGTAGTAGTCTACCGCCAATTTTCGGCTTACTTCAGGTGTTCCCTTCGGACGGTCGTGTCTTTTTTCACTTCCTGTGCACCGTCGCCACTCCCAATACGCGGCATTTGTAACCCTCCGACACGAGTACGTTTTCTCGCTTGCAGCAGATGAGCGATAATGCTCAAAGGAACGTGTTGTTGCTGTTTCTCGAACAGCGTCCGCTACCTCATTCTGCTGCTGCAGTTCGGACTCCTCACGTCCCTATTCGCTAATATCCTGCTCTTCAACGTTGCCGTTGTTTACGACGACAAACGACTCGAATCGGCGC
>AZBX01001081.1:0-27823 GCA_000757755.1 Steinernema glaseri
TTATATTTTTTATTTAACAATTGCGCGTTATCTCGCCAACAACTAGAGAACGACGGCTTCTCTCGCCGACTTCTCCGGCTTCTTGATGTTGAACTCCAATGAAGGCGGTCTGAAGAGGACCATCAGGTTGAACCTGTCAGTCAGGGACTGTAGGAAGTGGAAGAACTTCCTCTGCGAGCCCTCGGACTCGGAACTCCACTTGGGGATGTTGACGAAGACGAGGTCCGAATGTGCACTCTTCTCTTGCATCCTAGCGTTCAACTGCTTCGCCTGCAATACGACAACTACCGTAATCCCATAAATATACTCCACGTACCCCGGAGTGCTTCTTAGCCATTGGAGTCGTCTCCTCCTCGGTCGTGGTGGTCGGAGGCAAGTCCACAGCGTTCTGGTTTCTACGGAGACCTGGAAGCACCGTATACTAGTGAAAGTCATTCCACAGAAGCTTACCTTTGTAAAGGGCGACAGCGTCTTCTTCGATTCGCTCGATGCTAAGCTCGGCGACGATCCAGGAGTGCGCCACTCGGTCGTTGATCGCCTCGACGATCTTCGCCTCCGCCTCCTGGGTCCAGTGGTCGGAGATCACCGGGAAGAGACGGACTCTAGGAGAAGGGGTACGGTAGCCAAGGAAAACTGAACTCACTTGGCGTCGACGAACTTCCTCCAGTTCGTGATGAGATACATGAAGAGGAGGAGAATGTCGTCGTCCTCCACCACCCACCAGATGTCGACAGTGAGCTAAAGGTTGACTTTTACCATATCAAAGCTCCCCTATCCCTGAGTCATTACTTCAGCCTTTGGCTTGATCCTCCAAAGCTCTCCCTTGCAGATCGCGAGGCACTTCTTGTCGTAGGTGACGATCTTCTTCCAGAATTCCCGAAGCGCCACGTCGTTGTAGTTCTTCCTGAAGCTGCTAAGCTTAAACTCATCCTAGAGGGACCACCCACCTTGATTGGAAGTTCTCGAACTGGGGGAAGTTGACGACCAGAGTGTTGGGGATCAACGCGCCTATCTCCGTGCACTGGATGACGGCGGAGGTCGTCTCGCTAAGGTCGTTGGAGTCCCTGTAGGTCACCAGAAGGGTGTGCACGTTGATGCACGACTCTCCGATCTTAAAAGATCCATCATATTTCATTAAAAGTGATTCCTACCTGCGTCTTGAGGCACTTGTCCAGCTCGGCGAGGTACTTCTCCGTGTCTTGGCTCTCGCAGCGCTCCACCATGACGGACATGGTGAAGGAAGGCGTCCCGTGGCGGATCCACTCGGAGAAGGCGATGAGGGACTGTCGCTCGATGAGAGGCTCCCTTCCCTCGTCCAGATGCAGCATCAGCACGATCGGGTAGAAGCTTGGCCGGGGATCGGCCTCCTTAACCCTCTTGATCCTGCGCAGCATTCTGTAGAAGTACGAATTAGTTTTGGTTTCACAAACCTAGAGATGGTAGATTCTCATGCCTGCACTCGTTTTTTGTCCAATTTTTCTTTTGATTTACTTAATTTTTTCTTTTATAATAGTAGACTTACTGAAGATAAACAGGAATCAAAAGCATTTTGAAAAGATGTAAAAGAAAAATTAGACGAAAAATGACAGCGGGTATGAGAATTTACCATCTATACACAAAACCTCACTTGGATGGAACTCAAATGAGCCAACATACGAATAACTATGGAATTAAGTGCTTCTAAACTCGACCCCCGTGGCTGCTCACACCCCGGAGAAGGGTCCTGAACTTCCCATGACCCTCAAACTGTGACTCACCCATAAGCCGTGCGGATCTTGAGGTCTTCGATGTAGGCGAACAGATTCGAAAGCATCGGGGTTCGGTGGACCGGAAAGGAGCGGGAAAACACGAATGACTCAGCGTCGGGGTTCATCGTCTGGTCTAACCGGTTTGCAGCGCGGAAGGAGAAGCAAGCGTGGGTCTCTGCAGCGAAGAAGGTGCAAGGAACCGTTTGCTTCCCTTGTAAGGTCACATGATTCGCTATGAGATAAGAGAACATGTTAAAGAGAACTCCTTGGATTCCTCTCCGAGGTAAAATGCGCGGATTCTTCGGAGAAGGACTTTTGGATTCTTCCTTGGCAATTAAAAGAAGGCCAAAGAAAGGAAGGCCATAAATATCCAATATCCATTTTACGGCTTTCTTTTTGAGGATACGGTTCCAAAGTCCTGAGAGTTCAAAAAGGCCCAAAAAGGACGGAGAAACGAAAGGCCAACGGAACCAAATTTTATGGCTTTCGGTTTGTGGATACGGTAGCTCTCAGCGAGCTCGGTGAGTGGTCAAACTCTGGAAAGACTGTCTGTATCATATCCGTCTCCTTAGAAGAATCCATCTTCCACACTCATTTCCAGTGAAGCTCTTCTTGAGAAATGGCCGGTATACAGTCCGTGCATGGAACCATCGAGCGATCGCGAAAGGCTGCATCCCAGGAGCGCGAGTCTTCTAGCGAATATCCTCCCGAGTTCGAACAAGAAATAGCCCAACTGAAAGTGGGTGACTCTGTATCCTCTAGAAGTGTATCTTGTAGTTTCAGGCGTTCCACAGTGTCGCCGAGAACGTCGTTTCCTCCATCGCGAGTTATATCCGTGTCATCGAGCCTTCGCCACCACATCCTCCGCAGATGATGCAAAGTGAGCTCAAGCAGCTCTCATCCGTCCTCGACAAGGTAGGAGCAGTGCCTCTAGAATATCTAACTGATCTTTGCCCTTTCAGGCTTCGCAGAATCAGTTTCTCGACGAGCCAGTGGCTCTGCTTCCCATAATATCGACGATGAGCGACGTGACTACAGCCCTGGCGCGTAAGGAGAACGCGGTGAACCAGGAGATCTACGAGCGCGTGTGGAAGCCGCTCAAGAGCTGGCTGGACGAGGACTACCCTCGCATCAACCGGGAGCTCAAGAAGTGCTTTGAGATGCACGGGGAGGCCACAAGCGCCATGGCGGACGCCCAAAGAAGACCAGCGAGGGCGTCCAAAGCGGAGACCATGAAGGAACGCTACGAGAAGCAGTTCAAGTTGTGCCAGAAGGAGCTGGATATGATGAAGATGGTGCAGAAGCACCAGTACACCTGTCTTAAACTGCTTCTGGACCTACAGTACGACCTCCACTCCTACTGCGAGAAGGAGCTGGACAAGGCCTGTGCGGCAATGGCCACTGCCTACGGAAGACTCCCACAAGCTAAGGAGGACCTCTAGTTTGTGTGTGTAGTTTTCTTTCTGTATTAAAGGCATTCTTCTCCGCTGGACATTACACTACCGCTCTTGTGACTCACCACATGATTCGATGTTTTTATCGATATTTGCGCCTTTACCCTGAATGTTGAGCCCTGTTACAACTACTTCACTAGGTCCGGTAAAGGTTCTGTGATGTGGAAAACACTGGAGGGAGAAGTTTTGTGGGCTTGTGTGACAAAGCAGATCCCTAGGCTCTGTTTTTTTTTCTACTTTTTGGCGCCCATTCGATTCACCCCTACAAGATCTTTGCCCTCTCATGAAACATCATAAAACAAGACCCACGAAGATGACATCTCACTAAACAGGTCGACATTCTTAAACCCCGTCGTGACGTCACCCCTAAGGTCACATCTATGTCCTTAACGATTGAAAAAAGAAGGCTAAGCACCTCAAAAATAGGTCCCAAAATTGACTCCTCCTGCTTGCAACATTCCTTCTCCTTCCAAACGCTTATGTCCGAAAACAAAAACAGATCACTTAGCCGCCGTTGTGGCAAGTGCGCTAAGAGCCCGTGGCGTCGTCTCCGCCGCCTCTTGCGCAAGTCACAAGCGCGGAAACCGGTCGCCCGGAGGCCGTCCGCGGAAGTCGTCTTCCTTCGGCGCCCGAAGGACCCGTTCCGCAGTCCTATTTGCGTAGGCGCTCTGTTTTCGCCGCCGCCGCTCGCCTTAACCTTTGACGTCGCCCCGTTTTCAGAAAGTCGAAATGCACAGCGGAATGGTGAGTTCGCCGGAATTCTCCATGGACTACATGGATTCGCCGGCGCAGAGTCCTTCTACGGTGAGCACGCAGAGTCCGGCAGGAGCGGCCGCCGCCGTCGACTCGCTGTTCGTCGCCAAACACAACGCGTCAGCTGAGCTCTACCAGGTTGGTCGTTAAGGAGGGCGAGTTTTTTTTCGCGGGAAGGGTGATGGAGTTAAGGTTTCTTGGGGCAAGGACATAGGACGCTTAAAATGTGACACGTTTGAACCTATAAAGTGAGAAAGATGGCTTTGAAAAGGTAACTATGAATGGCGAAACCTTGTGAAGTGGCTGAAGCTAAGAATATCAGAAGATATCAAAGTTTGATTCAAGAACTTCCCCAACATTTCACACACTATTTCACAGGGTGATGGGGTCAAGGTATTTCTTCTTGGGGCAAGAACGTAAGACACTTAAAAAATGACACGTTTGAACCTATAAAGTGGGCAAGATGGTTTTAAAAAGGTAGATATAAGTGTCAAAAACCTTGTGAAGAAGTTAAAGAAGATACCAAAGTTTGATTCAAAAAAATCCCCAACATTCCACATTCCTCGTCCCCTTCAGATGTTCAAAGAAAGCGTCGATCTACTTCTCTCTGGCAAAGTCATCATCCAAGAACAAGCCCTGCTGCTCAACGTAAGCTCCACTATCCCGTCCTATCCTTAAGCACAACCCTCTCAGAAGATCCTGGGCCTCGCGGCTGAGATGCTCGCCGTCTTCGAAGACGAGAAGCAGTACCTTCTTGGCGACGTCCTTTGTAGCTGGGCTGTCAAACAGCAGAAACTCAGCATCGGTTCGATGTGGACTCAAGCCTACAATTACAGAGATCTTGATACGATCCACCACCAGTAGGTCCCCGTTAGGGAGGATATTCGCATTTAGGCCGTTCCATGAGGATCTGTCACGGTTACATTAATCCAGTCAGGTCCGATTAACATATCTCTTCCCATCTTCCATTAGATATAGCTCTTTCCTAGATCTAACATATCTCTTTTCCACGTCCATAAGATCTAACATGCACCCCTAGGTTCGAATACTTCGGCGAGCTACTGGAACAGACGATGTCGGGAGTGACCTACCTCATCGAGCGCTACCCGGAGCACGGGCTCCACGAACTCTACATGAAGTTCCACCACATCACGCACTACTTCCTCTACTATTCAGTAATCGTCTCCAAACAGCCGCCGTCGGTCGTCGTCAAGTGTGGAGAGGCGGAAAACCACCGCCGAAGTCGCTTCTGGTTTGACACGGAGATACGGTATGTCGTCTCTCAACACTTTTCTTCTTTGCCTGGAATCTAATGACCTAAAGGAATAACTCATCCCACGTGTCGTTCCAGAGTGCTCGGAGGATCGGCGTTTGGAATTGACACCACAAACGATGGCGTTGAGGTGAAGTGCTTCCTAATCACCGACGAGACGGCCAAGCAACTTCTCAAGAACGCTTACCACCCGTAAGCTGTCTTCTTCTCACAATCATCTCCGCTACCGTATCCTAGATTCGGAAACGAAGAGTTCCTCATCAGTCCGCCAACTGCCAACTTCCAGAAGAAGAACAACCACATGAAGGCCAAATTCGACGACATGGTCAGTCTCCTCAGAAGGCACTCCTCCAAAATCCGACGTTTCAGCGCGTCGCCAAGAAGGACACGCTCCGAAGGGACTCCGTGGCCACGAAGCGTTACTGTCTCTGCTACGACATCCACTTGCGAGGGAAGCACGGAATCGAACTCATCGGCAAGAAGGTCTCCCTTCCTTTCGCCGTTCTCGTCGGCCCGAAGACGGACGTCGAGGCGAAACTCTTCTTAGAGCGATCCTTCGCCGACCTAGTGCGAAAGCCCCTCAGCGAAATCCCCGCTACAGTATCCTACGACGAGATGGCCACTGCTATCGAGATGAAGTTCCAGGCGATTGCGGAGACTCCGCAGAAGTCCAACGAGATCATTCCTGTCATCCAGCCTCGCATGTTTACCAACCAGGTACTGTAGGTAGCAAAGCCGGATCGATTGAGAGATTAGGGCAAGCTGAGCCTGAGTGATTATGGGATTCAAAGCGAGTAGCTTCTGTAGCCTAGAGTCTTTGCAGACAAAGCACCACCTGGTGTCGCGCCTCAAGCCGAACCCGGCATCGCAGATTCCCCTCGAGAACTTCATGAAGCACCCCGTAGCCGAGGAGTACACAGTCAAGAAGTCGGGCTCCAACGACGGCGAGTGGAAACTCGTCCCCTTCTATGAGTGGTATTTCAAAATCGCCGAGGTGGTCAACAAGTACCTCTACGCCATGTGGTCCAACGGGTACTGCAACCTTCTTCACACATCGCCTCATTTCCCTTCAGGCTCATCTATGGATTCTGTGGGAAAGACGAAGCGGAACACCTCCTCCGAGGATGCTCCCGCTCCACCCTCTTGATCCGCTTCTCCGACATCGAATATGGAAAGATCAAGATTACGGTACGTGACAAGTCAGGAGGTGAGTCTCCACTATCTACTTACTGGCTATCTATCCCATTCAGTCATTCGGCACCACTGGTATGACCACTCGGACTTAAACGGAAGGGGGCTTGCGAAGGAGCTCCTGGCGAATCCAAAGTTCTCTGAAGTTGAGTGCATCTACCCGAACATTAACATGGAAGTAGCTCTCGGCGGTCGTCAGAAGCCGGTGGACACCAGGAAGCCGCGTTTCCTTCAGCCGACACCCATTTACTTCGACAACCAAGGAGCCGCGACGTCAGCCTTTTGAAGTGTGTATCCAGAGCTTCCGTGTGCATAACTTGCCGTATAATAAACGAGGCGATTTACCATTAGATTTATCACTATTTAAATATATTATCATTATTTAAATGAATCCACGAAAGGAATGGGTGATACAAGCTTACTTGGAGTTCTTCTGGATGAGCTTGCGCACTTCGGCTTGCATATCCCGCTCTCCGTCGTCACAGGCTTCCAAGCCCTCGGCGATCTTCAGGTACTTGACGGCGCACTCCTTGTTTCCTTTGTCGAGGTAGCACCGCGCGAGGTAGTAGAGGTTTTCCATCCACTCGGGCTTCAGTCGATCGGACTCTTCGAAGTCACGCAGGGCCTCGTCGATGGTGGCCGTTGGCGGTTCGGCTCGGAAGAACGCCGTCGCGGCCTTGCGCTCGAGCCACGAGAGGTTGGCGACCGAGTAGGAGAAGCGTCCGCGCATGTGCAGCAGCGCGTAATCCGCCGGTTTCATAGCCAGTGCCTCGTCCAAATACTCCTTGAACTTGTGGCCTTCTTGGATGCGTTCCTTGGTTCCCAGGTAGTCGGACAGCTCACCGCTGAGGACTGCTAGCCACATCAGGACGTCAAAATTCGTGTTGCTGATTTTGTAGGCGGCTAGTCCGGCATCACGTCCTACAAATGCCAGATAGATCAAACGAGGACGACTGGTGCAAACCTTCGAGGATGAGCTCCTTCTTCTTGCTCTCCAGCTTCTTTCCTAGTGACGACGCCACCATGTGACAGGCCTTGGCGAGTCTCCATAAAAGTTCGAAGTTGTCCTTATCCTGTTGAAGACTCTGGAACAAGAATATCAGTTTGTTGACAAATTCATAAATTCATACCTCCTTCAACAGGTCATAAGCCTCTTGCGAGTCACCAGCCTCTAGAAGATCATCTATTTTAGTGGTGATGATCATCGCAGAGTTGCTGGCAGCTGAAACAGAACGAGTGATAAAGGAGAAATTCGGTCAAGACGATGGATACGCATGCGCGAAATCAACAAAAAAAAATATCTCGAAAAGGGTCATGTTC
Organism: Steinernema glaseri; assembly: GCA_000757755.1. NCBI lineage: Eukaryota > Metazoa > Nematoda > Chromadorea > Rhabditida > Steinernematidae > Steinernema > Steinernema glaseri. The sequence continues at coordinate 7,740 of AZBX01001081.1, forward strand.
AGAAGGTTCGCAATTTTGCGGTGAGAATGTCCGTTCTATATTTTGAGAACGAAAATGACTGAAAGGGAAGGACAAAAGGTCAAACTGAATAAATAAAAGAAAATAAATAAAACGCTACACAGGAAATATAAACAGTGTCTACCCAATGATTACACTACACGCGCGAGACTAATGCAGACGAGACGTGAGCGCGGAGACAGACACCGACGTCTCAGAGACAGCATCCAGAAGGCCCGGGCCTAAAAAGCAGACAGACAGCTCTTCCGCAGACATTTTTGCAAACGTGCCTGACGAGCGAGAGTTTCTGTGAATTTGAACAGCGCAGGGCAGTTGCAGATGCTTCGGTGACAAAAGAAAGAGTGATGAGGGTCCTACGACGAGCGAGGCACACATTACCCGCCGATTTCTGCGTTTGATATGCCCGTGAGAAAGCAAAGGCTTCAGGGTAGGTCCTGAGAAACGTCTCTGTTGGTCGGTCTAAACCAGGGCGAGGGAGATGACGAAGACGTTTGCCTGATTGTAGGCCACTTAAGACCTTTGGGAACCTTGCAGTGCTTCTGAGATTAGCATTCCTCTCCCCCTATCTCCCTTTTGGCGCAATTATGATCCGAACCGACAAAACTATGTGAGACCCTCCCGTCATTGGCTAAAATCTTGTAGCGAAGTGTCATAGTCCGCTGGTGTGTATGTTCTTGCACATTGTCCACGCAATCGCTCGTTTGTGCTGACTCCTTTGCGGTGACCGCTTGCCCTTCGACTGATGCTTACCTGGAAGAAGCATCGATTACTCACATGTCTTTTTCACAGCTTTGCATTCCAGATTTAGCGCCTATTCATGGGCTTCATTATCAGCACTAATCGGACTGATGGAGTCCGATTTTGCGAATGGAGTCCACAACGCGGAATGGGTTCGCTCGCGGGGGCATACTAAACGCTTATCGTTGTTCATTTCAGATCTGGGCTCGACATGGCTTCCGAGCACGACGACATATCTATAGAAGAGCCATCGCTCCTCGACAAGTTGATCGCACAATCCGCGGATACTTGGAAGCCATGCGGCAAGCCAGTTGTCATCGACCTCTATCCAATCTTTGAGGAACGTCTCCTGAAGGCATTAGGTCTTCCTCATACGGCCGTTCCGGCGAAACGTACCAGAAAGCGTCGTCGCCACCAAGAAACCGAAGAGCCGAAGCCTGAAAATCGCACGGGAACCCCTGACTCCTCTTCTACTGATGAAGAGGAGAAGGTGCGCCGGGATAAACGGTACAAATACAGTGATGAGCAGAGATCTGTCCTAGAGAAAGTCTTTGCTCAAGCACAGTATCCGTCTACCCAAGAAAAGATCAAAGCATCCTCAGAAACCGGTATTGCCGTCAAGAACATCTCTTCGTGGTTCAAGAACCGCCGGAAGCGCCAGATGTTGAGAACTCCCGTCTTCCGCAACATTATTGAAGAAGGTCCGCAGCCAGAGGCGAGTCTATGATCCAGGCTTGTGATATACTTATATTCTTTGACACGTTGTTAGCATTAAAATTTATGATATGAAATACATATTACAGTTCGATATGTTTTAGGTGATAGCACCCTCACAACCAGCTTGATCCTTTAGTGCGTACATGTTGTCCAGTTAGTTGCGACGCTTATTCGTCCTTCGACTCTTCGATCTCGAGGAGTGCCGCACGCTCATCTTCCTCCTGCTGGAGTCATCGGACTCTTCCGAGCTTCTCCGATGAATGAAGTATCGATCGCAACGGGAAGTAAAGTTGTTGTAGGTCACGAACGGTATGTCGCTCTCCCTAATTTTCCAGGCGTTGTCTTCATTGCGGCCGAAGAAGGTAAACGAAGCGTAGGGGATACTAAATATGGAGCTGTAGAAAATAGCGATCAAAGCTGGAGATACCGTTCGGCAATTCCAATCAGATCCTGTGTCGTTGTCTTTCGTCCATTGTATACCAAGTATCCAGCAGCCATGTCGACGGTGGACGCATGTGCACAAATCTAAATGATGATTGTTCCACAGCTACATGGTATTGAGGCTTACCAGCACGGACAAATCCTTCGGCTCCTTCAGCAACTCTTGCTTCTCGGAGATGACCTGGAACGTCTTGTGCACTCGTCGGTTGTAGCGGCTATTGGACTCGAAGAAGGACTCCCAGATCTGGTCCACAGAGAAGACAGGCTCGTAGTCGAGGTCCACGTTATAGCCTGCATCGTGGAGCTGTTGCACTGTCATTAGTTTCGGCCGCCCTTCTGGGTAAAGGTCGTTGTTCTCGAAGAGTCCAGGTTCCACGCGGATCAGAGGCTTCTTCTTGGAGAAGAGCGTCGCGTTGTGCGCCGTCTGCACGCATCGGAGCGCTGGTGACGCGTAGACCACGTCGGGGGCCTTCCGGACGCCGGCCATCGCTCGACCCACAAACTGCGCCAGAAGACTTCCCATCATCGTAAGCGGAGTGTCCATGTGGAAGTTTGCCATTGGTCGGTGCAGGAATTTCAGATCGCGTGGCTGAAGGGAGAAACTATAGGAGGAGCGATAAGATAGAAGCTTACCATGTTTAGATCGTAAGGGACGTAGTGCCCCGACCGAGTGGACCGATCGATCCAGCCTGGGAACAAATCGTCCGTCCGTTCGCCATGCCTCATCACCAGGAGGTACTTCGGGCTCGAACGCCTGGATCCGCGCGATCGCTGAGAAGTCTGCACCTCTGAAGTGGAATCGCTGGCGTAACTCGAATCGTCGACCTCCTCAGCGGAGCTCGAAGCTTGGCCACTGGATGATTCTGCCGTATTCGCTGAAACGATAAGATGAGATAAGGTAGCGTGAGGGTGCGTTGCTTACATGAATGCTCATCGGAACAGTCCGAGTCTTCGTAACTGCTGCTGCGCGAAGTCATCTCGGGGACAGACTGACTTCTATGGACGTCAGTAGGTGAAATGAAGACGATCCTGCTTTAAATGGCCTTAGACAGCGTGTTGGAGTCTACGAGACAGATAGATTTATGCACATCAACAAAGAGACACTCGTATATACAAACAAGACCATCACTGCTCCTTGAGCTTCGCAGCGGCCGTCTTCCGTAGGAGACACTTTCCCACGCGGAAGACCATCTTCAGGAGTGCGTAGAGCACTGTTAGAAGAAGAAGGACGATCGTAGCCAGCACCGCCATCACATCGATGTTGTGGTAGTGGATGAGCCCGAGCTTGGTGCCGTATGGAACCAGGTTGGGTAGCGTCTTGAACTCGGCAAGGAACTCCGTCCAGCCCAGTAGAAGTTCTTCTGGCTGTATGGGCTTCTTCTTCACCATGCGTTGCATTCTTTCCACGGCAGCTGTGTACCTAGAAGATGGAATTTGGCTGATTTAAAGAGTCCTTTCATAACTTACTTCTCCTTAAGAATCTCCTCAATGGCCATGGAGATGGTCTCCTCGCTGATCGTGGTCTTCGGCAGATAGTATCCAAATCCGTGTTTCTCGGCCAAGCGACCGTTCCTGTGTTGATCTCCGAAGAGAGGAATCGTCACGACGGGCTTCGCCGCGTTGATCGACTCCTGAAGGCTGTTGTACCCGCCGTGGGTGATGAATGCTCTCGTCTTCGGATGCTCTGTAAGCTATGGCGTTTTACGAGTCAGGAGGAATGAACTAACGGAGGAGGTCTGCTTGAGGGATCCACTTTCCTAGGTAGACGTTCTCGGGGCAGATGGCATCCAGGTCGGCGCCATCATATCGGACGATGAACTGAAGGTGAGGGAAGCGCGAGAAGGCCCCCATGAACGCCTTCTTCCATTCCACGGGCATCATGGTGGCGTTGGCAACACTGCCGAAGGAGAAGAGGACTACGTCGTTCGCCGCATCCACAAGTTCCTTGAACTTCTGAAGAAACCCAGAGGGACTGTATTCCCACAGAGAGAACTCCTTACCCCAGTAAGAGGCTTCGCGTTTTCGAACTTCATTCCGAGTCCTCCAATGTTGATGATTTTGTGGAGCGTCGGCCTGGGAATGTCGTAAAGCTCGTTGGAGTTTACCATAACAAGGGGGCAATCACGAGCCAAGTCGCCCAAGTAGGGGAAGTTCGGATCGATGTGCTTTCGGAATACTTCAGTCTCGGGCCAGATGACCATGCTTGGGTAGAAGATGGGCATCATAGAATGGCCCATGAAGCTCTTCGCTCTTTGGAGGAACGTCATTTCATCTTTGGAGTCCGACATCATCGCTGGAATGAAGATATGGTTAAGGGTCAACAGTGGCCATTCAGATGAGTCGCAGAGTGTCAAGTAAAGAAGTTCAAATATTGACAAGAAGGCGACTCACGTGGTACGTAGCTGGGAGGTTTCGGCACTCCCATGAAGTCGGCCACCATATCCATCAATTGGCCGCTGTTCAGCCAGATCCACGTGGGGATCTTCACGTGATGGATGAGTCCGATGGCGCAGTACTCGTACATGTGGGTGAAGGCGAGGTCGAAGCGCTCCTCCTCGAGTTGTCGTATAAGATCCTTCTGCATCAGAAGGTTTTCACAGGCGTCCCTCATGAAACCCATCCACATGTTCATCCCTTTACGCGCCTCGTTCGACCACACCGGAATCTCCTAGAACAGGTTTTTTAATATACAATACCCTAAGGAGACTGACCTTGTAGATAAGCTCCGCATGCTTCCGCTGCATCCCCTCGTAGTCTTGCTCGGCGTCGGCCATGTAGAAGGTCCAAACCTTGACTTTGGGGTCGATGACCACCTCGGTTCTATTTCCATTAAACATCTTCATTTTGATCATCGTCACATCGTGTCCTGCCTCTGCCAGTTTCTGACACACGCGAGCGTTCCATAAGACCTGAAAAGGGCGCTGTTCAAGCAATGCTCCTGTGCCTAAGGGTTCTCCCTCCGGAAAGCAGCTGGCAGTTTGGTGGTTACCTGAGAGTTCGATATGTCCGGAGTGAAAACAGCGATCTTGTAGGCAGAGATCGTGGAGAAGAGAAGCGCGGCGAGGATGAGAGAGTTTCGATCCATCGTGGGGCTGCAAGGCCTGCAGTTCGTGTGGGTCTTTATCAGTGTCGCCAGCTACGAAGAGTGGTGCCGATCACCTTCTACAGACAAACGGAGACTCCAAAGTGACGACGAAAACGTGCGGGTCGCGGCCCCGAGGCACCGATCAATCAACTTTGGTAGTCCATCCCAGATAAGCACTGTCCCTTTCATTTGGAGGAGCTGATAAAGTTCGAATGTTCCCATTATTTCGACACTCACTTGACACAGTAGATTAGAAGGAACAGTTTCGCTATACAAAGAGCTCTGACTTCCGGGTGGCCAGTATCTACGGGATAGAAAACTTGACACAAAAAAAACTTGACATATGTGGCATTTCTAGCTAAACCATCATCGAAGGCACCGAAGGCATCTTCTACTCAACTCTGGTCAGTGAACTTTGAAAGCTCATAACGGAATCGCCAGATAAGGACTGTGCTCGTGGCTGACGTAAAAGTGTTGTCACAAAATTTCGCCATTCAACCCGCAGGAATTTTTGGTGAAATCTGTAGAAACGGAATTGGTGTGCGATGCTTCAAATTGAGGCCTACAGCTGCTCTTCTATCGTAGGCCTGCTTAGGACTTCCTCGTTTTATCCAATACAAGGACTTTGAATGTCTTCTTTATTATGCTACGAATTTCAGAATTGGCATAATGAAATGTTTAAGCGGTAGGAGCTTCCGCGAAGTTGACACTTCGCTTTCCGTAGTATCCATAGTAGCCTCCGTATGAGGGATATCCATATCCATATCCGTAGCCGCCGTATCCGTATCCTCCATAGTAGTTGCCGTAGTAGGATGGGTAGTATCCATAGCCAGATCCATAGTAGTACTGGGCGTCGGCCATCGGCGCGAAGGAGAGCGCGGCGACCAGGAGAAGGACGGCGAAGACGGAGCTGAAGAAGGAGAAGATGAATCTCGTATTGGAAGAGATACTTACGGACGGAAGGCGTTCATGCTTGGAGGAAGAAGTAAGTGCTGGAGAACCCATGGGTGCGACCGTTTTATACGCCTCGGAGGACAAACAAATCCCCTCGGGTTATGCAAACAGAACAAGTGCGAACCAGAAACTTGGGCCTGTTAGGAAGCTTTCAGGCAAAGTTGACAAACAATGATTTTTTACATTTCGCGACTTGTCACTCAATTTGACTCTGCGAGCGTAACGGAAGTGTAAACAATAAAATCGTGAGGGCATACGGCGTTGAAAGGGTACGGTAACTAGGGTGCATTAATGTACAGTTCCGTTATCCCCTAACCAAGATAGTCTTCAAGAACAAGCAAACTTCTTCTAACAAGCCAATAAACGTACGGCACTTCAATAGCAAACCGCCAGCTTCTAGGGCTGTCCTGGAGAAGGGGCAAACCTATATGCCTTCAAGAAGACGGTGAAAAATAATTTCATTTAGATCCTCATAAAAAATTTTCCGACTTCGTAACAACTAAAACAGTACACCAATCCAATGATCGTTGAGATCACTGGACGGCACAACAATAATGGGCAGAATCGGCCTGATCATATCCCTATGGAGCGTAGTGTCGGCGCTTTTGCGTTCTTTCCTAGGAACGCATTCCTTGCCTTGAGTATCGCGTTCAAGATCTTGGTGAAGTTCTCTTCTTTAGTGATACACCGCGCAGTATTTTGCCCGTCGAAGGGTTCTTCAATGTACAACTTGAACCGTTCAGATGATTCGGGGAGGTCATGCCTATAGAAGAATTTTGGAAAATGATTTAAATCGAGTGCGTACCTGTGGAAGACGCTGCCACGGTGAACGGAAATGCCGATATGATCGAAGTCGAAGTTGGAGTAGTAGTCGAAGAAGGCAATTAGTAGTTCGCCAATTGGCTGCTTGTTCACTTTCCTCCCTGAAGATTCTAGGTAATGGATGGAAGCATCCCTTCACTCACTTGGCCAAGGCGGCAAATCTTCAAATAAAGCTAGAGATTCTAGGGACATCTCGCCGTTGAACAGTTCTTTGAAGAGAAACTGCAAATTCGGAAGTACGGGCGGGCTGCATGCAGTTTGCAGGAAATGGAGCACCATTAGGATCAGCGAATAACTAAAGGGTCCAATGAATGGAGAAGAACATGAACTTCCAAGTACCTGTTGAACGTGCCCGTCATCGCGTCCTGAATCTTGTTGTTGATGGCCCAATGTTTTATCAAGAGGCAAAGCGCTCCAAAGCGATCATCTATCCTAAAAACGGAACTCGGTGAAGGAGCATACCTACTATAATCCTACCGTGAGTAATTATGCATAAGGTGAGTGTTGTAGATCCCGGCCGTATTGTTGCAATTTATGTCGATTTCGAGTTCATCATAGGGTGGGTGTAAATACAGTTTAAGAATTGGGACCTAATCAAGCATACGGTAGAAACGAGTTAGCATGTCATAGTGTTTTACCTTTGCCTTGCTGATAAAATCCAAATCCTTCATGAACGGTGGCCGAAGATTTTTGAAAGTGGTCCAAACGCGCCTAAGGATCTTCACACCGTAGGCCCGGTTGTCATCATAGTATCCCTGGGGGTTCCGCACACATAGGCACATGTCGAGATCCGAGTTGAAACTTCCACAGCCATTCAGAGTGGATCCGACGACAACGAGCTGAGAATCCGGAAAGGCCCCCCGAATCACGTGATGGATCATCTCTCGGGCCCGCATCTTCCAGGCGAAGGTCATGTCATTCTACCAAGAATAGGCGTTAGAAGGATAGTAAGCACTAGATGTTACCTGTCCATTCAATTCGAAATGCTTCCAGATCTCACTATTAAAATTGTCGAATTCTTTAGGGAAGCGCTTCTTGTAGGCATCAATCTGATCATACACGTGGAGGAAACCTGTCATGGTAGTTACGCCGATGTCGCCGTATAGCTCTAGAAGCAACCAAACAATAGTTCCAGTCATGAGCGGATAGAACTCACTTTCATCACTTTCAACGTCCACTGTATTCTTCCGTGCGTTGCTCGATAAGCACTTCTCGAAGTTCGAATTGAAGGCTATGACTTCAGGTTCGTCCATGAGGCTGATGTATGACTCCTCACTATCGGATTCTTCCCGGAACTGCTGGAACTTCGCCTTTGGAGGGTTAGAAGGCTCGGGAGCGTCCTGCTTCTTCGCGGGGGTCGCCACAGTAGCTTGCTTCTCCGCGGAGCTCGCTACAGTATCCTGCTTCTCCGCGGGGGTCGTTACAGTATCTTGCTTCTTCGAGGGGCTCGCTACTGTGTCCTGCATATCCGCGTGTACAGGGCTCGACAAGGTGTTCTTGCTACTAGCCGCTCCAGTTGTGCCATCGTTTGCATCTGGCGAGTCAAGTATGATGATATCGTCGTCTTCGGCGAGTACGCCTTCTTGCACGATCTCCCCCTCCTCGACCACCACTTCCTTTGGCTCGATCTCGACTAAGTTTGCGCGTTTCTTAGGAGGCTCGTCTTCGTCTTCTTTCCTCGCAGCTTTCGGGCCCTCAGGGCTCTTCTTAGTTGCTACTTCTTGCTTGCGCTTCTTCGCACATGCAGCATTCTTCTCCGATACGTCCACCCTCTGCTTGAAGCGTTCGAGGCATTCCTTGAAACTTTGTTCCGCTTCTGGGGAGAGTTGAACGTCGGTGCAGGATAGGTTTTCTTAAAAATCAAGTTATTTTCATTTCGCATATGGTTCAAACCTGCTACGGCGAGATTCTTGAGGGCGGTGAAGCGTTTCCCGATCTCCTTCCACTCGTGATTCCTTTCAGCCTTCGTTTGGACGTTCAGGGTCAAATTTTCCGTCATATCCACAACGGATTCTGTTAGGACGGAAGCCTTCAGGAGCACATCCACCAGATCCCGGCAAGCTGCCCACCGGGAATGCCGATCTGAGCGTCCAAAGCCACAGCCTACGAAGTACGATGGGAAGAAGTCCACGAGGCGGCATTCGCAGTAGAAGAGAGGCACCCCATTGGCTAGTTGGAAACGCGCGCATTCAGCCTTCGATCCTTCTAAAACAAGTCTATCTGGAAGAGAAGAAGGGATTGTGCCTACTGGATGTATTGAAGCTAATGTTAACTTTGACAGAAGCTGAGAATAAATGTACCAGTTGCTTGTAACTGGCATTTGGGAACATGGACCCACGTCTCCCTGGTATCGTCGACATGGCGGTGTGCGTCGCTGAAAGGTAAGATGCAAATGGCTAGTAGTGGAATGGGGCATATTTTTATGGCTATGCCTTACTGTGGAAATACAGCAATGCAATCGTACTCAACGTTCTTCCAAGTCTAAACAAGAAATAGCGATCATCGCGTCGGGACCTCTGTGATTATTCTCACGTAGCTATTATTTTGTACGACGAACTTTCTCGTCTTCTACTCCTTCACACACGGGTCGCCTTCTAGGAGGACGAGGAGGTTTGCTATTGAAATTCGTTGAGAAGTACCGGTTCTTGTGGGAGAGCTCGATACTTAAAAACATGATATTTGTTATCAAGCAGTCCGCTGGGAGAATAGGCGTTTTCTTTGTTATGACATTGCTCGTCTTGTGTTTGATGATTTTTTTGGATTTCTTACTTTTCATTTTTTATTATTTTGTGTTTTTTTCCCGATTATTCAGACCGGAATGCAGTGAATGATCATGTGTGCTTATTTTATCTCACCTGTTATGATAGGCATTCAAGGGGTGTCCCCTCTATTATGTACACGAACTCCGATTCGTTGCCAACCCAACTGCGCTCAAGAACCTCATGATGGCCGAGAAAACAACCGGTGATGCTTGACACTTCTCCACTAATATGGATGGCCTTTGAGTCCAAATTTGAGAACCGGCTCGATTTCCCCTTTCTTCAAATAGGGCCTCCTTGCCTCTCATTGCATGGAGACATGCTTGCCGCTGAAATAAATTTCTGATTTTTCCAGTCACCCAATCAAAACAGACCTTTATAATCGGAAAACATGATTTCGGGAGTAAATCGAAAAATTTGCACTTTAAAGTTATTTTTCACCAATCCGTGCTTCACACTTCACTCTTGATACGAAGAAGACCATCACATGGTGGCTCACACGTCGAATCAAACAACTTCGATTTTTTGCGTTTAAACGCGAGCGAAGTGCGGTGACGAAGAAGGTGTCATAATTGGAACCCATTTAAGTCAGCCGTTCTTTTGGACCCTTTCGGTGATGAACTCTAGTCCATTGACGTCAAAATTGGAAGGTCGAACGTTTTCATAGGCCACTGTTTAGTTATCTTCAGAAATCTGGGGAAAGCAACTGAAAAGGGAAAAAGTGGGCCATAAAATTGGCAATCTTTCATAGTGCTCGTCGCTGCTTGCTCTCTATGGTGATTGCATAGGCGAAGGACATATGGCGTCAGCCGAGTTATAAGCCGACATGGAACATGTATTTATATATCTTCTTAAGAGTGTATACACTTCATCTTCCAGTCGAACAGCTCGTCTTCCACTCCTTTACACGCAAATCGGCCTAAATCATTAATAGCCTAAATCGGATCGGTGCACTATCGAGGAAGTATGGCTCCATCTTCCTTCGTGTTCACGTTATCCTCGCTTCCTGGAACGATCCTCTTCTCCGCGCTCTCCGCTGACATACGAAAGCACCGATGACGTCACCGTCTATCCTTTTGGAGATCAAGCATCAGCTGCGGCGGGCGCAGGGAGGGAGGCACATGCGCGCGCCAGCTGATCGGCTCTGCTGCTGCCAGTCACATTCATTTCGGCGTTCGAGGCCGTGGGCCACCACCGTAGGCGAGGGAGATGCTCCGGGAGATTGTCAAGTGCTTCCTGAAGCTGTCCGCCCTCGGCTTTGGAGGTGGCGCGGACTGGTATCGCTCTACGAGTCCGGGGGGAGTGCTCTATCGATAAAGGCGACTTTTCGCTTTCCGCTGATGTTTGTGTCCGCAAAATATCGAATGCCGAATGAATTATTCGAGTCGAGTGACAACGAGTCTCCTGCGTTCGTTTCCTTCGCGTCAAGTGGAAGCGTGAAGTATCGACGGTGGTTTATCCCGGAAACCATTTAGGGCTTTTACGAAGTGACGTCCTCCGTCAAAGGTTCCGGCCGTGACGCGTAGATCTCATACCTTTTTCAGGATCAAGTTTTATTCCGCTTGTACTTTTAACCCTAAAAAAGGCCCCTTTTAGGAGCTTTTAAGGGTTAAGGGTCTGTTATTTCTATGCTTCTTCAGAGACTTAATTACTTCCTCGCCCCCTTCCGCATGGAGAATTGAGGCTCGGGCCAATTCATTCTGTTTGGACGCAGATTAGAAGGCTCGGGTTCTCTTGTCCTTTTCGGACACTTTCCGATAGCGAGTGACGGAAGGGAGAAAGAGTTGTGGCGGACGGAGAGCAGTCACGGATCGATTGGGGAGAGGAGAGCTCTGCCTGATTGCTGTGTTATTTTTGCGCACCCGGGCCCCAGAGCCGAATTTTTGTTTACCGGCCCTCTATCTGTGTGTCGAACGACTCCGTCAGGTGAGCGACGGGCTCGGTGGCCTGTTGTAAACAACGATTTGCTATTTATTTTTGTCTTCTTGAGCCGTAAACAGCGCGCAGCGGGCGGCGCGTTGCGCGGTGCGTCGCGATCACTAGTTCCTTCGCTTCGCTGCCGTCGATTCGTAGTCATATGATCTTGTTTTGGACCTAGTCCTTCGTGTCGCGTCGTGGTGCCGTAGCGGTGCCGTAGTACCCGCGACAAGCCATTGACAGTGTCAAAACAACTATTGGTACTAAACTGCTTCTCTTTCAGATTGTTGTCTTGGACTTGCGGTTGGAACGCTCGAACATCATCGAACCAGGTTCTTCGCTAGCTTCCTCGTCTTCCTACTTCAATACGGGTATTGCCTTCTCGTCGATCTCTTTCACTTCCCGAAGCTCTTCACTCGACCCGAAGCCGGGCTACAGAAAGATCCAGAAGCCATGAGTGGTGGTCGAGTTCGAAGCGCCTCCCACGCTGGTCTGTGGTACTCGGACAATCCGAAGACTCTCGACGCAGAACTGTCCGAGTGGCTGAACAAGGTCGGAGCACCTCAGAGGCCAAATAAATCTGCGAGAGCCATCATTAGTCCGTAAGTGCCACTGTGACCTTTGTGGTTCTGGTTCTGATGGAGAAGTCTTCTTTAGCCATGCCGGCTACTCCTACTGCGGTGATACCGCTGCCTTCGCCTTCAAGCAAGTTATTCCAGATGCTGTGTAAGTCTTTGAGCCCCTTTCCATCCTATATTGTTTGTTTTAGGGAACGCATCTTCGTCATGGGTCCCTCTCACGTGGTGTGCCTTAACAACTGCGCATTGACTTCGTGTTCCCGGTACAAGACTCCGCTGGGAAATCTTCATGTCGACCAGAAAAGTTCGCAAACCGTTCTCTGGGACCCTTTCATTGCCTTGGTTTCAGTCAACGATGACCTTATGGCCACGAACGCCTTCTCCACGATGAACTTCCACGACGAAGAATCGGAGCACAGCATTGAGATGCAGATGCCCTTCATCGCAAAGATCATGGAAAAGTGAGGATCGTCACCAAGCTGTTCGCTAATTCGCATTTAGTCGCTCGCCTGACAGCTTTGCGATTATCCCGATTCTCGTAGGCTCCCTGACCCAGTCGACGCAAGTGATGTACGGCAAGATCTTCGCCAAGTACATCGCCGACCCGCGCAACCTTTTCGTGATCTCTTCGGACTTCTGTCACTGGGGTGAGTCTTTCCTTACCGCCTTCGAATCGAGCACTCCACTCTTCAGGTCATCGTTTCCACTTTACCCCTTATGACTCCAGTGACAGCCGACCGATCCACGAGCAGATTGCCGCGATGGACAAGGAGGTAAACAAGCGGTCCCCGTGTCGTCCTAACCAGAGATGGTTCTCGATTCTCGATCCAAAACTTCTTCGAGTCTCGGTTTTCTGATCGCTGGGAAGATCGAGATCTCGAGAACCACCTCTGTTTAACATCGAAATTAGAGAGGTTTCGAAATCGAAAACCACCATCGAGAATCATCTCTGGTGCTGACGACTCCTTGCAGGGGATGGACGCCATCTCAACGGTTGACCCGCACGCTTTCACGACCTATCTGAAGAAGACGCAGAACACTATTTGCGGACGGAACCCTATTAGTGTCATGCTTCAGGTGAGCGATGTGTCTTCTAGAGGCGATGACTCTGTAAACAGTTTTATGATCAACTCGTTTATTGTGGATCTTAAACTTTGCTCTTTTAACAAACCACAAATTTGGAGCTGAAAAACATTAGAGTTCACAACCGGCCTCCTCCTCCAAATCAAGTAAGTGCTTTAGGCCGCCGAACACTTCCGTCAAATGAACAATCACACTGCCGAATTTCGGTTCTTGAAATACTCCCAGTCGAATAAGGTAACGCGGCCACACAGTTCTTCCCAGAAACCTCGTTTCAGTGTCGGAACATGAAGGACTCTTCGGTGTCCTACGCAGCTGGAGCTCTCTACATCAACCCAAAATGACTGCGCCTTTCTTTTCCTTAACTACCTGTACATAGCGTATCTTATCCTCAGCACTTTCACGTTGTCCTACACGTTTCCAGCTTGTACCCTTCGTCAAACCTCTCCAAAAACCCAAAAACAGCCGACACATATATCCCTCTGAAGTGTTTTCCTTTTCGTTGTCTTTCGTCCTACCGGTGTTTTTCATCTTCAGCGTAGTGCCTTCTTCAGAACTGGACCCTTTCACCGCGCGCTCCATCATCACTACATGAACTCTGAATCACCGACGAAGAAGCGAGCGATTGAATTTCAGTAATGAGTTTCCTTTAGCCCATTTGTTATCGTATCTGTGGTGGTGGTAGTAAAATGGTGGGAGAAACGGGCAAACCTCGTGCTGGTCGTCGTAAAACGTTAAGTGGCCGTGAAAAGAGACGCGAAAGGCGACGAGAGGTGTTGACGCCGTCGTTCCGCTGATTCATTTATTTTTGCGATGTTTGCTTGCAACCTGTTCCTCCCAAGCTGGCTCAAGCCTAGGGGGCAGCCAAGGCTATCGTTCGCACAATCTCTGTGATTTATGATAAGGTGCTAGGTGGCCGCTCAGAAGACGCGCGAGCAGGATCACCGTGTGAAAATTTCGCACAAAATTGCAACGAAGCCCATTAGAAGACGCAGTTGCCTCCGAACTAATTTACATCGCCGGCTCGAAGAAGGAGAGTGTTGGGCAGAGGCGATCGCGCCGCCGCCGGAGCTGTCCGTCGGCTATAATATACGGCGCGCCGCGTCCCATCGGTCAGCTGAAGAAATATTGGAGTTTTCGCGGTCCTTCTTTGTTGCTCGCGCTTCACTTATTCCGTCTTCTTCAGGTCCGCCACCAACGACGGCATGGATGGAACGCTCAGGCTGCTTCTGGTGGCCCTCTGCGTCGCCACCGTCGCCCGGGGCTCGTCGGTGAGGCTACTCGTCCGCGACAAGAAGACCATCGTCCGCGTGGATCTCGACTTGAGGAGAGCTTCCGTGGAGAACGCCTCCGTCGTACACAGCGAGAACAGCGCCAACTTCCCCATCCTGATATCTGCCGACGCTGAGAAGGTGAGAATTGCGGCTACGTGTGACTTTTACAGATTTCTTTTCAGCAAATCGGAGTCTTCTCCGAGAGCTACAACCCGACGAATCAGTCCATCATCTCCTTCTCGACAGATGGCCGTGGGAGTCCAACGCTCATCGTGCAGAAGAGCACCGTCCTGGACGAATCCGTGTCTTCGCTGGCTGTGGATTGGGCAGCTGGACTCGTATACTCCGCCGTGAACATCGGAGCCGCTGGAAACGCCGTCAGGATCGAGGTCTGCTCGCTCCAAGGGTCGACTAAATGCGGAGTGGTGCTAAGAAGGGGCCTGGAGAAGGTGGTGTCCCTATCGTTGGATCCAATGGGCGGGTAAGATCGGCTCTTGTGCAAGTCCTACAGCCTTCTTTGCTCTTAGATATATGTACTGGCTGAACCCAAATGCGAAACGCGTCGAGCGCGCCTGGATGGATGGAAACTTCTTGGACACAAACCCTTTCGATGGATCTCAGTTCGTCAACGTGTCGTCCGTGTCCGCCCTAACTCTCGATGTCACGGATCGGAAGCTCTACTACGTCCAACATATTGCCGGCAAGGACACCTCTGAAGTTGTCCAGTGCTACTTCTACGACCGGAAGTCGTGCCGCGTTCTAGTCGATCGAATACGGGCTTTCCATCTTGGGATTTATAAGGTACCCAACCCTACAAAGTAGATGGATTCAAGTTTAACTTTCAGGAGAACCTTCTGTGGTCGGAGATATCGAAAGGCGAAGGAGGACTACGTTTCTGTCGCACTTCGAACTGTGAAAGAACTATCACCGAAGTCAAACGTTCGGAGGACATGGAGACGTTTACACTCTTAGAAGCAGAGGCTCAACCCAGAAGTAATAAGATTTCTAGATCTTCTTTAATCTCATTTCCAGGGACGGATCCAAACCCTTGCGCCGAGAACAATGGAGGGTGCTCTCACTTCTGCCTGATTCTACCCGGGGAACCCTGGAGAAGCTGTGCCTGTCCCACAGGAGTGAAGCTGCTCGCCGACAACCTGACATGCTCTACGGAAGGGATCGAGAAGGTCCTTCTGGTTGCTTCCAAGACAGGGTTGTTTTACTTTTCGCTCGACACGAGCGACTTAACCCCACAAGCACTGGACATCGAAGGATTCAACTCGGAGACTACCACGATGGTTGCCATTGATTACGACCCCACTTCTGGGAAGGTCTACTGGAGCGAAGTCGACGACTCGGAATGCCGCATCCAGAGGTGCCTCTTCGAGAAGTGCACTAATGTTGAGGTATTCATCTGCCTAGGGCTCCTGAACTTACCGTTTCCTACTTAAGACGGTTCTTCGCTTCAACAAACCCACAAAGATCGAATCAATCGCTGTTGACTACGTATCGAAGAACATCTACTGGGTGGATGCAGGGATTGGACGAATCTCCGTCGCTCGACTGGATGGCTCCTCTCAGAGGATTCTGATCTCTAGAGGTCTTCTGAAGCCTCGTGGACTCGCCCTGGACACGACTGGTGGAAAGCTCTACTTCAGCGACTGGGATGACAGCAATCCACGGATAGAAATGGCTAACCTGGATGGGTCGGAGAGGTCCGTCCTCATCTCCCTGAAGTCCAAAACTTCTCGGCCTAACGGAATCGACGTCGATCCCACAAATCAAAAGATCTATTGGGTTGATGCCAAGAGCTTATCCGTGAAGTCGGCGCGTCTTCAAGATGGAAAGGAGATAACCACGATTGCTGAGGAGCTCGAACACCCGTTCTCCTTATCTCGTCTCGGTAAGCTTCCTTTGGCATACGGTATTTACATGTTCTTCTTCCTCTTAGGCGACATCATATTCACGAGTGCTATGAATGGTCGGAGGCTAACGGCGGTGAGGTACAATACTTCGAGCCCTTCGTCCCCGCGCCTATCCGACACATTTTGGGACACCGGGAGAAAATCGAAGAAGATGGAGATTTCCGACTTCTTGATATACAAGCAGATGGGAATCAAAGCCGTTGAGTTGAAGAGGACTCACCTTGAAAATGCTACTTCTAAGTGCCAGAAGAACAACGGAGGCTGCTCTCATATTTGTGTCCCAACGTATAGTTTCCACTCAAATTCTCACCCTATAGATCTTCTTGTAGGCCGGAAGCAGAAGCGAAGTGCTTGTGTCCTAACGACATGGAACTCTCCGCCGATGGGACGACGTGTACGAAGCCTTCAGGATTCATACTGTACTCCACTGACGAGCTGAAGGTGGATCTTATGAGAGCATCGCTCTCTTCGAATTCCTCGAGGCCTTCTCCCCTCCACATTCCACAAATGAACGGAGTCAACCGACTCACGGCCATTGATTCGGCTCGAGGATGGATCTACTGGACGACGTCCAATCTGGAAGGCCGATCGATCAGGAGAACGGCGATAGAAGATTCCACCCAAACAGAGGTCGTTCTGGAGCACTTTGGGAAGGGTGTATACGATGGAATCGCTGTTGATCAAATGAGTGGGAACGTTTATTGGTATGTAGTCGCCAATTTGACGGACTGTTCTAAGAAGTAGTCCTTCAGGTGCTCAAGGAATGCCGGAGTCATCGAGGTCATGAATTATGACGCCACCGTGAAGCGCACCATTTCGTGGATCGACATCGAGCCCATGGCCCTCGCTGTGCACGAATCCAAGCCCCTAGTCTTCTTTGTTAACGCCAAAAATAACGGCAGCATCATGGTAATCTCAAGCCTCTGATGTATTGTATGTGACACGTTGATGTTTAGCGTATGCCCTTAGGAGGAGTCAGTAATGGAGGCCTTACGATCGTCAAGAAGGTTGGCCTTGTCACGTCCATGGTGATCGACTCCAAAGGAGATAAGATCTACTGGGCAACGGACGACTTCCGTGGCGCGGGAGAGTTCTGGACTGCTGGAATAAACGGTAAGTGGCACAAAGTAACACCGCTAACACTGCCTTATGTAGGCGGAAGATCGGAAAGACTACTACTTGGAAGGAATCCCCTGATGCACGCCCTACACTTCTACCAAGATGCTATATACTACAGTAACTGGAAGGATGGAACGATCGAGAAGTACTCCAACCGCCAAAGAGAAGTACTCCACTCCGGGGTGGGCAATGCCACGAATCTTCTTGTGGTCGGGCGCAACAATCGGATTCTGGAGAACGTCTGCTCGTCCAAGGCGCGGAGCCATTGCGACTACTTGTGTATTGCTAACTCAAGCACCAGTTCTGAGTGCGTCTGCTCCGACCACTTCGTCTACGACAAGAAGGGATCAGTTTGTATACGTAAGTGTCAAAACATCTTCTACTAGGCAAACTCCCTCTTCTTGCAGCCCCGAAGCAGTTCCTCCTCCTGGGAATGCGTGACCAAATTGTCCGCTTGAAGCTTCCTTCCAATCTCAACACGAACATTCTAAAGCAGGAGCCGATGGTGGTGCTTCCTATGAGTGACGTGGGCTACCCAACGAACATCGCCTTCGACCCGATGTCCCCTCGTCGCTACATCTACTGGATAGACGGACAGAATCCGACGATCCTGAAGAGAGCTAGTGACCTCCCGCCCTACACAACTCAAACTGTGGAGCTGCATGCCGAAGCGAACTGCTCGAAGCTCTACGATGTCACCGTCGATGACACCGGAAGACAATTGTTCGTCAGCTGCGCGACTGCTCAAGAACGAGAGGCGGCCTCTATCCACGTTTGGCGGATCAAGAACGACGACGAGCTTCTTTACCTTGGAGCCGTTGTTTCTGGAGCTTCTAGGTCGGAGATAACGGGGAAACACCCCGCTCCACGGGAGATCGCCGTTCTGGGGCGTCTGAACGCCCTCTTCTACGTCGATTCCAGTGGATACACGAAACAACCCTCTATCGTCCGCTGCACCATCCACGGGAAAGCATGCGAAGCCGTGGTGTCCACGGATCTATTGCGGGACCATGTTCGGCTAGTTATGGACCGCGTTTCCCTTCGCTTCTTCTACTACAATGAAAACGGCTACTGGTCCAGGGACATCTACGTCAAGAGCGACGTTCGCCACCATCTCCTGGCTAGCTACGACAAGGCGGTCCATCTAGTGCCTATCAACGACAAGAAGCTGCTTTTGGTGACTAAGAACGGCAAGAACGATCCCTACAGTGACCGTCTCGTGGAGTTGATGATGAACGCCTCGACAATCGACTACGAGAAGCTGACCCCGAGTGAAGAGTCCGTGGTGGTTATGAAGGATCTTGTGAATGTAATCCGGGCCTTTGGCACGGACGCCACGGAGAGGATCGACCAAGTCCAGTTGACGTGCGCCACTTCGCAGTGTTCGCACATCTGCCGAGTTCCTCGGGACTTTGAGAACAAGAGGCATGAGTGCATGTGTCCTCTTGGATTCTCCTTTGCTCCTTCCAAGTAAGTCCCTTGTAGAGCGACACAGTGACTCCTGACTACTTCTTTTCAGTCCGAATTCCTGCGTTCAGAACATACAGTGTTTCCGTTGGCAGTTCCGATGCAAGGACCAGATTCAGTGCATCCACAAGTCTCTCACCTGCGACGGCCACCCCGACTGTATGGACGGAAGCGACGAATCGGAGGCGAACTGCCCACATCTCTCCTCCGGCAGCGAAGTAGCTCCAGGAAGCAACGTGTGGTGGCGTTGTAGGGACGGGGACCTGATCCAACGACACTTGGTACCTCAAAGTCTCCGTGATTCTAACTGCTTTGTTCCATATAGATCTGTAATGGAGTCGCTGATTGCGGCGATGGATCCGACGAAGTGGGCTGTGCGTGTGCAAATCCGGCCAAGGAGTTCGACTGTAACAGCTGGCCCCAGCGAATGCAACGCGCGGACCACTGCATCCCTCGATACGAACTCTGCGACCAAGTCCAGAACTGCCCCTTCGAGGGCAACGATGAGAACACGGTGCTCTGCTCCGCCATAGCCATGTACAACTCGGCTACTGGGAACAGCGGATTTGGACCCTCTACTCCTTCCGAGCTCCAGCTCTCGACGATTCTTCGCTACGCGATCCCAATCATCTTCGCTGTGTTCATCCTTCTGATGTGTGTCATCTGTTACTGGCAACGCAAAGTGGAGTCCGGAGGAGTGCAGATCCCTCAACCGCCTCCTGTGCACCTGATGCCCCAAGGAGCCCCGATGGTTGGCGGTGCCGTCAACGCAAACTCCTTGTACGAATCCGCTGCCTACTTGAGGTCCAATGATGGAGTTACTCAAATTGAGATGAGAGTGAGGCCAAACTCGCGTCACCACGGAACCCAAATTGTCTACGGATCGTACTCAGGCCAGCCTTCGGAAGCCGCGAGCAGCATCTTCTTACCTCCTCCTGTGGGTGGACGGACCTTCTTCACGCCCCCGCCCTCGGCCGCCAGGTATTTATTTTGCTCCTTCTTCTGCCTTCGTATCATCTTCTTTTGTCTTTGCTCTTTGTCGTCTCCATTTCCTATCTGAGCTCTTGGTCTTCTGTCTCCATCTTCTGTCAGGACATGGAGATGGTAAATAGGTAAGCAGGGGGCGAAGACAGGAAACAACGTCTCCTTCTCCTTCTCCCTTCTCCCTTCTCCCTTCTCCCTTCTCCCTTCTC
>AZBX01001094.1:0-13947 GCA_000757755.1 Steinernema glaseri
ACTGAATTAGAGTAATAAATGGTAAATGGTAAATGGTAAACTTTCTGGTCCCAACTATCAATATCTCTCTTCCAGAATTGCAATTGCATCCTTCCAATCGCATCTTTCCCAGAGACCCTCTGCAGAGGGCCTCTCTATTGTTGACAAACAACGAAGAAGGAGAAGATAAGCGGGATTGATATTTCTTTGTTTCCGCCAGCGGTGGAAGCGAGGAAAACAATATTGGGATCCCTACGGAGTGCGAGTTCATCCTCGTCGCCCATTTTTCATGTGAACAGTGGACTTTTCCATGACCCTAACGTCATAAATCACTCCATACATCAACTACTAAAGGACACGAGATGTTCGAGCATATCAATGTAAGGTTTCACGTTTCTTTCCGAGGAAGGACTTCCTTTTTTGCTACGTGACTAACAGAGAAGTTACGACTGGATCAAGGATAAGGGATCACACATAAGATAGATTTCCAGCAGATGCAATTAAAAGTTATATGACTAACACAAGCATCATACGAAAATCTCCGACTAGCGGTCGAAGAAGTGACGCGGCATGTGGTCGATTTAATGATTAATATAAACAGTTTGATCAAAGAATATTGATCAAATCAAAGACGATTTCACTTTGGCCACAAAACTCTGGAATCGACTCTTCGAAGGGAAACCCCACTGAAAGTTGTTGTTCTTTCTTGTTTACGCACGCCCTTCATTCGTCGGCATTCAGGAGAAGACGTAAATATGGTTAAGGAAAAACACTCACAAACAAAAGAAAATCCAAACGCCCTTTGGACTGATTTGGCGGATTTGCACTTGTGGGAGATTGGAATGTTTTTGGTTCAGCTACCTAGGATCAGCTGGGGTAAAGTGGTGTCAGGTCAATGAACACATAGAAAAAAAGTCAGGTCAGTGAACACATGTAAAACTGTTTGAGAAATACACCATAGTTAAAAGTCAGAGCATGTTGTTCATGGACCTAAGCGAAACGACGAAACATCACAATGATCTGGCCGCTGTTTTTTCCGCACTTTTGTTAGAGTTTGGGCTGTTAATCTTCTGGGAAACCGCGAACTTTGGATCGAGGCTGTTCGAGCGTATCTTTCGACTAGTTAAAGTTAAACCACATTGACGAAAAAAGAACCAGAAATAGGAAAAGACTGACAAAGAAACCATGCAAGTCACTCTTTTTGTGTTCAACAAGAAAGGGATACCCAATGCAAAGTATAAATATACAAAATCATTTTAGGTCTTCATATTCCTAGAGAGGATCCAAACCCGGAAGTACTTGAAGGCACTTGAAGACTTAGAACCAATGGTCTCTTCATTAGCAAACTACAAAAGCATGTCAAGGGTTTGGACTACACTAGTCGTAACTCAATGGGCCAAAAAGGCGCAAAAAGTCGTGAGTGATTCAGAAGAATCTGACCATCGCAATTTCAGGCCCCGAGGGAAAGATCACGCACCCGGGCGGCTCCTCTTCAACGTCGCCCTCGGCGCAACTCAACGCGATGGGCTGTGTCTTAAGGTATTCCGTAAACAAGCGAAAAAACACGCGGCGGCGGAGGACATGTCGCCGCGGCGTCGCTTTCCTCCTCGCGGCGGCGGCGGCGACACGCCAAGAGCTACAAGACGGTGCTGGCATGGTGAGGAGGAAAGCGTTTATATGTTGGATTGTCCCCCGGGGAGATCAGCAGCGATTGATGTTCGCGCGCGCGAGAGAGAGCGCTCCTCGGCCAACGGCCGAGGGCCCGCCGGCACGCACGGCAAATTGTTAAGACGCTGGAATATACCAATTTCGATGATAAAAGGGGCACTTCAGAGGGTAGGCGACGAAAACAAAGAGGAGCGCGTGAGGCGAAGAGAAATCTGAAGTAAATGAAAGAGATTGTGGATGGGATCGACGCGCGCAGAAATCCCTCAAAAGCAGATTTGGGGATTCTGATTAATTGCCGTTTGTGGGATGAGGGAAGGACATCGGCAATCATGGGAAGTGGAGCTCCGGAGACTTGCTGGGAGGAGTGATTTGTTAGGAGCTGATAGGTTTGTGATCTATTGGTATATTTGCTGGTTTTCTACTTTTGTTTTACATCTGTTGGGTGAATGTGTCATCCCTGTATATTCTCGGAAATAGGGATTAGGAAGATTCTTAAGTTGCTTAAGTTTTGAGAGTTTAAGGGATAATCCATCAGCACAGTCATATGTTTGTTTGGAATTAAGCATGGGATTTGCGAAGATTCATAGGCTTACTAGGAACAGATCTCGGAACGTTTAAAGAGAAGTAATGGATAAGTAGCAATGATGATCACCAGTCAAGCGAGCAGATATATCAGGGAATATCAAGCTCAGGGAGTTCAGTAAGCTTAGCTCTCCAGGATAACGGACTAGCCCATATGAGCAAGGCCACTTGACGACGTTAGCAATGTCTAGACAGTTTTATGTAGGTACGGCGTACAAGTAGGACATTATTCATGTTGAACAAAAGGTAAGCGTAGAGAGTGGAAAGAGAGTCAAAACACGGACTTTTATTTCGTACTCTGCGCGTCATTGGAAGCCTAGCCTTGTGATACAACACAGATGATTCGTACAAAGAGAATTTTTGACGCCCTGTGGGCATCCTGATCGATTCATCATCCGAGGGATCTAACACAGTATAGCTGTTGCAGTGTTTAACAAGAACATCATCTGTCGACCCGGCTCTGCCTTCGTTCAGTTTTTACCAAAGACTTTGTGGTTGTGATTGTAGGCATCCAGAAGACCACGAAAAACTGTTGGCTGACAGAAAGACTGGGACGATTGACAAATACCTTCGGCACTAAACAGCTTTCCATATCTCATATTCCGTATTTCAAAACAAATTTTTTAAAAACAATAGACCGCAAAATTCAAAATAGGGTCCGAGGTTAAAATATAGTTATTAGAGGGTGGCCAGCTACGCAATTCTTTTTTAATAGAATGGCATAAAAAAAGAAGGCGAAGCTCAAAATAACCCAATAATCTGGGAAATTTTAAAACAATTTGGATGAAGGTTGTCTAACATCCACAATTTTGATGTCAACACTAATACGAAACTACATTTCCACATTTTGTACACCATTTCCACATCTGACCCATATTCCTATTAGAGGGTGGTCGGTTAGGTGAAACTTATCCTCAAAAATATAGATTTTTCCGATAAATAAATATAGATAATTCGTAGAAAAACTTACAAAAAGGTATCTCCAAGTGTCACACAATTTTGACCAATAAATTTTGATCATTGATCTATAGCAAAAACGACTATGCGCATTATCATCTAGCAGAAAGCATGTCTCAATGTCAAAAGTACGTATGACACTTGGTATTATTAGGCATTGTTATTGTTAGGCACTTGGCATTGTTAGGCAAATTGCAGGGGCTCTGCAAGCATGCTCTTGATCAAAGTGGCAGGTGCCTTTTAAATGGACAAAAAAGCAAAGTGAACTTGTTTAAGTCCACTTGCTCTCTAAAGCCAACGTAGGCACTCTGAATAGGTCCAAAACACAATCCCCTACCAGTGTCAAGTGAGGTTCCCAGAGATCAAGAATTCACGCAGTTTCCCAGGGCCTCAGGAAATCCGTCTGCCCGAACGTCTGCAAGCCCTATCATCGCTTATTTTTTATGCAAAATATAAATTACACCATTTGTGAAATCCTGTAAATCGCGCAGCGGCAAAGCGATTGGGCATGAATTATTTGCAGCCCTTCGCGAAAACGTATAATTTCGACTGCGCCTTATTGATTCCGCTATTCGCACGATTCAACAATTTTCGTTTATCCGCGGTGTTGACGCCTAATTTACGACGTCTCGTATCCGCTAAAGAAGGCGTAAAAACGCGCCCGGGTTGGTCCGGGAAGCGGAGAACAGAGCCAACACTTGAGTCGAGAATGAGGCTGGTTGTGGTAGCTTTTGTTGACCATCAATCCGACGCCAACAGCAAGGTGAATAATGAGCCGTTTTTAGAAGGCAGCTGCTGACCTGGGACTTAACCCTCGCCACCTCAATTGCCCTTCATTTATCACCGAGCCGAACGTGGGTCGTCACTTACTGTCAGCTGCCGCGAGATTTGCGATTTGTAATTCGTGATAAGGGATGGTAATTGTGGTTGAGAGGGGCTACGAAGGAAACAACAAGTGATGGAGCTGGTGCCTATCATTTCATGCCTTTTGCCTATCACCTACCACAATTACCAAAATTTGATAGGCAAAAGCCATGAAGTTTCACTTCTGTTTTAAGTATGCATTACTCTCCACTGGATGCACGAGGACGACGAGGAGTACTACAAGAAGGGGCAAGGGTTCCATCAACTTCAGTATACCGGCATGTTCAAGCAGGAACAGTTGGGGTGGTTCCCCTGTGAGTAAACCAGTGCCATCATCAGTGTTTCTAACTTTCAAGTAGCTACTGAGCAGAGGTTGGCAAATCAACTAACCGAACGGTTTTTTTATCGCATTTTTCATTACTTTTCGTGTTTTTTTTTGTTTTTTAGAGCCACGAGAGATCTATAGGAAACAAGAAACAACGATAAAAGAAAAATTTTCCAAAAACAGTTCGGTTAGCCGAAATCAACGATCTTAGAATTAAGCAAAATCTTCCCATGCCCTAGACACGCAATACCGTAGTTACATGGAAAGCCGTGACAAAAACGAAGAGCAAAGCAGCTTTAGTGATAAGGTGGCCTCACATTACAACCTTTGTGTGAATGGACAAGCTACACCTCAAGTCATCGATCAATTACAGAACGCTGATCGATGGGGTGTTTATGCCAGCTCGAGCTGCTTTTTCATAACGAAGATGGATTGACTGTAGTTCTTGAGGACGCTAATACGATAAGCATCGTTTTGTTCAAAAGCGAATTTGACTGTGGGTAACCACAAGGTCACAACAAGAGGAAGGTATGACATGCCGCTTTAGCTCAGTGGTAGAGCGTCTGTCTCGTAAACAGAAGGTCGCAGGTTCGAACCCTGCAAGCGGCAATTGTTTTGTATTGGCGCTTTTCATTATGAAATCCTTTGTTTTAATGTTAAAAATTCCCATAAAGGAGTAAGTCACACTATGTGACCAACCAAGAAGTCCACCAAAAAATCCGTTCACATCTTGGTTCTCGTTTCCCCCCCCCCCCATTTTTTTGCTACCTAGAAGAAGTGAGACTACCTAGAAGAAGATATCAAAGGTTACGACTTTGGGAACACATTGATGTCCGCAAGCTTTCCATCTTTGTTCTCTGATCAGTACATGTTCAGTATTTTTTCTTGGATAATGCTATCATGTTCATTGTACCAATTTCTTAAAAAAACTCACGTTGAGCATAGAACGACGCGGTCGTGTATCGCTGATCGCTCCAAACCAACTCGTCAGCGGCGGTCAGCACCACATTGACGATCAAGACGATCGTGGCGGGAATCCTCATATTGTGCTTCGTCGAATCGTCTCCGTCGGCGCGCGGCTACGCTCGGCATCGAGCATCGGCGGCACCGTGGAGCATAGGCTGACTCTCTGCGCAGAGCGGTACTTAGTCGTGCGTTTCCGTCTGGAAAAGTTTCAACTCGGAAGTGGCGTGTGTTTTAGGCACGCGCGCGAGATTCGTCGCCCCGAAAGGCTTTCAGTTCATCGCGGCGCCGACCCGCCGCGGTCCCGTGGGTCCCTTATTATCCTAGAGACAACAACCCTAATGCCCACAAATTCAATTCGCACCCGGCGGAGGAATCCGCTTCGCCCGCGGGACAATTAGGCTCCGGAAACGAGTGACCCGGCCGGGAAAGTGAGTGGCCGCGCCATTAACATGACAGAGTCGCCGAGGGAAGAAGTTAAGGTCGATGAGGGAAATTAGGACGGAAGAGAAACAATAAAATCGAGTTGTTTTCGATTGGGCGTTCAATTGAGTCGCAAGCGGGTTAAGGCGGGCGTGCAGAGGCCTAAACAAACAAATAAAAATTGGAGAGAAAGGAGTGTTTGCACTTGGGAGTTGAAAAATGGATGGAAATCCATTAAGAAGGGTCGCCGGGACCGTAGCGTGCAGAGTGGTTGGTTTGACCAACTCGCGAGCTAGAGGCTTAGAGCCCATTGATTAACCTCCACTGATACCGTATACGTTGGCGAGCAGTCCATTTAGTTGGGTATAGGATGATCCCAATGATTTGGTCTTGTCTTAAGGGTAGGACAAGGGAAAACAGCGCCAAGTTGCAATAATTTAGGTATTATTTTCGTAACCTGTCGGACCTGCCACGTATCTAAAAGTTTCAGATCCGTGCCACCTCTTACCGTGAACAACACTGCTCTTGGTATAGTCTTATGTGTGTCCGATGTGGTCTAGTGGTTAGGATTTGCGGCTCTCACCCGCAAGGCCCGGGTTCGATTCCCGGCATCGGAATTACTTTTTAGAATATGTTTTTTTTTCAATTTTTTAACTGGAACCGGAAAAAGTCTGCGCCAAAATAAATACCTTGTTTCGGTTTCACACGGCCACTTTTTAATTCCAAAACTGGTCTCATGAAAAAACGTCCCTAAAAATAGAAACCGTGTTTGATTAAAAAAATGAAGACTGTGGCCGGCTTCGAACTCATGACCCTTCACGTGAAGTCATCACGAAAAAGGTCCCAGGTTCAATGCCTTAAGGCAGCCTTTCTTAATGTTTTTTTCTTACTGTGTTACTGTAAACGTAGTTTTTCTCCCTGTTCATCTTGAACAATTGGGCACACCTGGCATATGGTGTCCAAATCATGTCGGATCTGCTTCATTCTGGTCGGGTACCTGGGTTAGATATCGGGCACCCGGCTAGCCTTCTTTAGGAGTTCAGGCCTCCTTCAAACTACGTGCGTATCCACTCTTAGGTCTAGAGGTCACGTTTTCATCTTGATGAATTACGGCACGTCCAATTCGGCCCCCACGACACGCGATTCCGAAATGCGGCACTTCTGACAAAGCAATCGTCACACGAAATTGATCAATTCGGCTCCTATTACAATCCTCAGTGGGTAGTTTGTCAATTTTACTACTTCGCGGCTCCTCTTTTCTTTCAGGGTGAAATGTAAATAGGGCTTCTGTGACACAGCGATGTGTCCGGCTCGGATTTATGGCACGGCGGCATAGGTCAACGGGAAGTTTCTCCCGGAAAGAGACAATGTGGAAAGCAACATTGAGGAAGTGAGCCTCTTAAGTGGAAAATCGGCAAAAAGGGAAAGTGCATTTCAGTAGTTGAGGCACTTATGGAAATGACATTGCTCAAGAGGCGTCCGGGTATCTGAGACCAGCATGACGAAAAAGTGGTGACCAAGGTTCACACATTCAGTGGGCCTTTCAATGGCCCCAGGAGCCAAAAATGACGTTTTAGGCAGTATTGTGGGGCAAAACAAAACAAGGCCAAAATCAATTCCTATGACGACACGTACGGAATAATAAATTTCGAAAAGCCGCTCCTGGACGCGTGGACAGGCGATTAAAATGATTTATTCGCGCCGGTGTCGTTTGGCGTGCACCCTTGCAGCACATGTCAAGGAAATTGAGTTGGACGTCCTGGAGGAAATTCCAGTTGAACAGAGGTCAGAAGTACCTGGCGAAGTGGGGGTGAGAGAAGTCACGTCCAAGAACCTAAGTGTGCAGTGATTTGCAGTCTCCCTTTAAATTAAGAAAGTTTTTGAAATTCTCAGTGGTCAACAGGACTTTAACAGTTTGAATTGAAAAACCGTCGTTCTCAAAATCTGGATTATAAGAACACAAATTTGGTTAACAGGCCCTTAAGAGTCCCGAAAAGCCACCTGGGTGCCGTCAATGGCCAGGGCTAAAACTATGAGAAACTACGTATTACATAAAATAGAAGCATAAAATGTTTCACCGCTTTGCATACCCCATAAGAGCATTAATTCACGAACGTATTCTGCTAATCAGGTCGATCAGGAAAATCGTCAATTTAGACCCTAGGATTCAAAAAGAATATGATCACTAAAAGTTAACAGAAAAATGACACCTATCACATTTCGTGTCAAAAATTTGTGTCAAGAATTTACCAACCTCTTCTGTATCTTAGCGTTCTGTGTTCTAACAGCTAAAAAAAGGGTAAAGTATATAAAAAAGATTGTATAAGACTACACTTTGAACACGAAAAAGATTGATGTATTTTAGTGTAGTTCCCCGGTACAAATTGCTTGTACCTTGATCTAAACACCCACAAGCAAACTCAAGATCAGGTAGAGAGCCTACAGAAATGAAAACAACAACCTGTAATGTAAGAATGACTAAGAATGAGCCTCACTGTTAACCAATACACCTCACTGTTAACCAATACGAATTACAACCCTAAAGAACAAGGGTCACTTGGAACCGCACAAAAAGCCATTTTTTCCCAAAAGGGACACCAGTACCAGCCGAAACGAGTCGGCTCCGTCCTACGCGCTGGAACTTCCAGCCCTGCGTCGGCACCTCCCCAACGGGTGGCGGGCGGGTGGCGGCGGCATTTCAGCGGAGCGGCGCGAAACAAAAAGGTCGCGCTGATTGCCGGACGATGTCCTTTATCCTCCTTCCCGTCGCCTCCCGCGCGCCCTTAATATAATCCGAGCGGCCAGGGGGCCATTAGTGGCGCGCGCGGTGGCTTTGCACAGATTTCACTCGTCGCCGATTAAATTGACAAAGTTATCGCGTAGAGAGAAGAATAGAGTAGCGAAGAGGCGCCGCACCGAAACGGACGCCTAGGATAAACGCGATCGATGTGTCCAGGCTCGTTTACTCGGAGTTTCAATATAGCGAACTCTTCCTGGCCGCCACTCCGGAAGGCCACTTTCATATAAAGTAAATATGTTCTTGCGAGCGGCAAATAATGAAACCGCGCTTAACGGGTTCGTATGTGGGTGTCGCCAGCTTTTGGAGCGCTCTAAGTGAGTGGCACTGACTAAGTGGCGTTCTGGAGGCTTATGGCACTGAAAGCTCCGATCGGACGCCTACTTCGTAAGATCAAGTCGTCTTGTGAAAGATGAACCTCAAGGGTTGACCCTTTGACGGAAAACACTAACGGAAAGGGTCTCTAATTTAATCCTGGAACAAACCTGGAGGTTTCTCTGAGCAAGACCACGATTCTGATTACGGTTTGAGTATGGTATATGAACTATGATGCAGCCTTGCGGTATCCAAGCGAATTCCTACCGTAACCAAAACCCTGGGTATGAATGCAAAAGCTACTCCAAAAATCGGTAATTTTAGAACATTTTTCACGAAACAGCGCAGTTTTTCGACTCCAATCGGCGTCCTACTGGCATAAAAGCTCTTTTGTTCTACATGTTGTTCAGCTCTCACAAATCGGTGTTGGAAGCCACATAAGAACAATTGGACTTAATCGTAGTCGAGAAGTATGTCTGATATTAACTGTCAGTGATGTCCTTTGGGGAATCGACAGCGGCGTCGAATGGTGTGATCAAATCATTTCATAAAAGACTGTTAGAATATATGCCCTGAAAACTTAGAAAGGTGCAAAAGAATGTGGAAGGGAACAACGTTATAGAAACTGACATTTTATAATGATAATTCTTTCTTTCTAAAGAGCTTTCTCAGGAGTGCCTGTGGAAACATGGCTTGGAAAGTTGGAAAGACTTTCTCACGATTGGAGAGATGTCCTAAAGCGCCTAAAACAAGAAACAAGAAAAATATGACGCCGACACATTGTTGAAGCAAACCGAACCTGAACTAGCACTGGGAACCTAGAAACGGTCCCAGGAAGCCAACCCAAGAAGTACTGGAACAATGGCTATGACGACTAGTGTTTATCGCTCCTGAGCCTTTCAAACAGGTCGGATGGGAAAGCAATAAAAACGAATCGCTTGATCCATTGCGTGCGATATAAAACTGATGGATGGCAGCTCATAACCTTTGGGAGCATGACAAAACGCCCATTGCCTTCATTGCCTTCCGATGCGTGATCTTCTGATGAATGTTTTTACCTGCTTGTCGATTGTGACTCACCCGAAAGATCAAGGCCCTGCTACAAAGGCTTCCAATTAGTTAATTAGAAATTTAGGAATGTATTTTACAGGTCAGTATTCACTACCTCATGAAGGAAATGTGAAAAAAGGAGAGTTCTACTGAGTGTTGAAGAATTCTAAGCTCGCTGAGAATGTCGCCGTACATGGTTAATCAGCGTCAATTTGGGTTCCGGTCCTGATTAAAATATATGTCGTGTCGAGACCCTAAAAGACACTGCTACAAAGGCTTCCATTTTTTTCATCAGTCAGAAATTTAGGGATGTATTTTACAGGCCAGTACTGACTGCTTCACATGTGTCTTTAGGCTCACTGAAGGAAGAAGGAAATACCGCTGTTTAGGCAGCGCAAATTGGGCAAAAATTTTTTGTTCCGGCCCTGATCAGTGGGAAAGTCAAGTCGAGTCCCTAGATATGGACAAGCAAACTAGCGCAGTTATGCTTGCCTACAACATTACTTTTCTTTTCCCTCTAAATTCCAGTCTCTCGGCAGTGAGATCGAGAGTTACAAAAAGCTCCAGTTACAACCTGAATGGCCCCCGGGAATTGGCCACGAAATCACAATCTTAGTCACCAGGCCACGTCACCGGACTCACTTTCACGGCGGCCACAAATCTCACACGTCAGCACATAAACACGCGCAAAATAAACTGACCCTAAAGACGCGTGCGCGCGATGAGTGCCGCATCCGGCAGCGCCATTCGACACTCAAATTTACGATCGCCGGCGACGTGACAGGGCGCCTCCAGCGAGGCGCCTACCAAAGTGTCCCCAAGCGATCGGCTCGAATCACCATTACAATATGGCGATTAATGGCCCGCGCAACGGCGAGATTTATGACGGCGCTGGGTCGCGCGCGTGATGAAAAGAGCGATTTTACGGAGATTGGCGACTAAACAGCTTAGGTGCCCTGTTCGCGAGGCACATGCACCCGTGGGAGTCCGGGCCGCCCCGGAGTTGGACTGTCACTGGGAGCGAGGTGGCCAAGGCCGAGGAAAACAAGCCGGAAAGCTGATCCGCCGCTGGGGATCACGCGAAAACAGATGTAAATGAGGGCTCGTGGAAGGCGGAAAGGTGTAGTTGTGTTGTTGGACGCGGCCCACGGGAAGTGAAAACATTGCATGATTGATACTCTAAATTCGTGTTTACCAGCAATCGTGGAGGGGGAACGAGGAAATCGGGCTCGTAAAGACTTGAGCAGAGATGGGCAAATGGACTAAGCGAACGATTTTTTTGGAAATTTTTTCTTTTCTCATGTTCTCTGGTGGCTCTTGTAGCCTAGGAGAAAGAATCACGAAAAGTAATGGAAATTGCCCTTGAAATTGAAAGATTTGCCCATCTTTGAATTATCAGCATCTGGACAGAAGTGAATAACTGAAATGCTAAGCTCCAGCATTGTTCAATTTAAAGCAGTGATAAAGACTTATTCCATCATCGAACTTCGATTCTCTCCTTCACTACTATCCTCAAAAAATATTATTCTTCTTCAGAACTGGAGTGATCAATCATACGATGTCATAAATTTGTCGTCCACGAAAATCTGAGGTATCGATCACATTTTTTGTTTGTGATGAACCGTCCAGATAGTCATTCGAAATCTGAGGGCAATAGTGGTTATTTCACAGAGCTACAGGATATGGAATTCTGTTTGTGTATAAAAAAGACCAACTAAAACGATGTTTGAGAGCATACGACAGTGGTACTTGAACGTCCTGATCCGTGATCATCTCCTATAGGTCAGAGCTATTCATTTCACATGTAGGCGGATATATGTAAACATGATGCTCAGATGTGGGCGACATTTTGCTCAAGGATAATAAACACAGTTGGCCAATGTACTTTAAGAAAATCGGCAGAATTTTTTAGGCCAGAACTATATGTAAGTGGCTTTGTTGACTTTCGAAACGTCGTATCTCCGGCTTTCCGAAAGAGATAAAAGGTCATTCCCGCCGGCAGTAAAACGACTAATGATCTCGGATGTTTGTGTTTGCACAGCAAACGACCATAGCCCGCTATATATGCACCGTCATGTCCAAATGACATGCCGCTTTAGCTCAGTGGTAGAGCGTCTGTCTCGTAAACAGAAGGTCGCAGGTTCGAACCCTGCAAGCGGCAATTGTTTTGAAATTTCTGCTTTAGCTTCTGGTGAAGCTCCTATTTATATTTTTTCTTTATGGGTGTATCAAAATGTAATGCCTAATGATGGAACCACCAGAGCAAACCGAAGATATCATTGGTCAAAATAGAAAAATAGGGAAAATTTGTTTTATGCTTATGCTTGTTTTATGCTAACACGAGCATAACACTTCAAAGGATATGCGAATACTCAAACTTTAATCGACACCGTTGCCTGGGGTACTGTAACCCACAGTAGTTGAACTCATATTAGCGTTGTTGTCAAAAAGGGTGTGGACATCCCAGAATACGAACGTGGCTTTGCACAATCGGCAACACTCTGCAAAGGCCCCCAGAAAAAGGACCCCCAAAGAGGTCGCCGCAAAGGAAAACTGGACAAAATAAATCTCACTCTAAAAAGACGACATTCCGACTGTCGTAAGACGCGCCCGCAAGCATCCCAACAAATAACAAAGTAACGAGCTGTGCTCCGGCGTCGGAGCAACCTTGCCGCATCCATTAATTACAATCCACTCGAGGAGACGCAAATTGGCCAAATTTAAGCGTTGAAGAAGTAGGGCCGCAGCGGCCCCCTCATCGCCGCGGCGGCGGACAACAGCCGTCATGTCATCTCTTCCTGCGTCCTTCTTCCACTTTGACATTGTGGGATGTTTGGAGTCCCGACGCTCCATTAATTATGTTCCGTGAGGACGGAACGTTGTAAACCGGAGGAGTGGCGACGGCCAACTGGTGACGGCCGGCCAGTGCACCAGCAGAGATTATGCCGATGTGGGGTGGTCTCGGGTGGAAATGTAAACATGACATTGTGTTCGTCCGGCACTTAACGGTCATTCCAAGTGGTCAGAATGGATTGATCAGAGTCAGAAGTTGGATAGGCAGAGGATAAGAGACTTAGGAGGACACGTAATTGGGGCAATTGTCTTTATTCTGAGATCCATAAATGTGACCTGTTTTGGGATTAACGGTCATTCTCCTAATTTAGATACAGATCTACATAGATTCCCTTAACGATTCGTTTTTGTCTCATAAAGAGACCTTATCTAATGTTCGTCGATTCAACCAGTCAAACAGGCTAAAACGGGAAGATTATGTTTGGACTCTGCTTATCAGAGGACGGGCAATGGTCACCTTCTGTATATAACCAAACATTGTGGGGTTGCTTGACATGTCCGATGTGGTCTAGTGGTTAGGATTTGCGGCTCTCACCCGCAAGGCCCGGGTTCGATTCCCGGCATCGGAATTACTTTTTTCATTTTGTTCTTTTTACATTTTATATTTCATTTTTTCTCCTTTTTTAAATGAGGAAAACCGTGAACTCTAGAAATCCAGCCTTCAGTCCGTGAAACAAGCTTAAGATCAAATAACCGAATCCACTTAAGCGAAGAACACGCAATAGTAACTCTAGAACACAGCACATTCCCAACATAACCACAACGACATCCCAAATGACTCTTTATGTCATTAAGGACGTCGCCGACACGCGTGCTTGCAATCCAACTCCGCCGGCCCCTTGAACGGACATTCGATCTTGGTGAGAAACATCTGAAGAGCACTGCTCCGGATGTAGTTTATATGCACATAATATGTCGCATTATGGAGGAAAGGTTGGTAGAGGTCGGGATAATGAGAAGGCATAAGAACAAGTCGGACAAAAACAGAAGGAGGAACACGAAGTTCTTGAGGGGACAGGAGCTGACGAGCGACTTTCATCAGAGGCGTCGAGTGGGGCACAATGTTTACATAGGATTATGGTCAAACGTTGTGTACGGAAAGTGCATCCAAAGGGCCCGTTTAGCTCACTATAGTCGGTGCAAAACTATTCTTCCAGTACTCCTGCCCGGA
>AZBX01001141.1:0-10299 GCA_000757755.1 Steinernema glaseri
AAGCTATTTAACTATAAAAAGTAAAAGGAAATGCTAAAATTTTTAAAAATGTAATCTTGCAAAAAGCAACCCTAATTTTTGGGTCTCGAAGCGATGTAGGTCCAGTTGCACTCACATAAACACCTTGATGAACGACTCATTCTCACCTTTTTGAATTAAATATTTATTGTTTCGCAGAGATCGAAGGTCGCCTGGGATAATGGGTGATTTGAGGAGTGCAACGAAGGAGGTGCATGGTACGGTAGAGGGCAAAGAATAAAAAAGGTGACTAGGGAAATGAGGAACGGTTTGAATGAGTGCCTATTTTGTCCAGGTTATTATTCCCAATTATTTTTTATGCCAAGGATTTAAGATTATAATAGGAAAACAGTAAACTAAGAAATATAGTGGTCATTGGTCCTGGCACGCTCTCCCTGAAGCTTTAGTCTGCAACTGCGTGCAACCAGTTGACCGGGCAATCGGTCTCCTTTGCAAAAACGACTCTGCAAAGCGTCCGCGCGGTCGTCTTCGCGCAATCTGAGCGTGTAACCCCTCCCGCCACCCCGCCACCAGCCCCTAGACCTTCCCACTGGTCTATAAATACACTTGAGCGCAGTTCAAGAAGCACGTATTACCTGTAATTGCACATTTAGAATGTTTACAATTGGATATACTTTTTGTTTATAAGAAACATTCCAATAATTCCTAAAAAAGTGAACAAGTACCAAAATGAAAAGGGCAAAATTCCCAGACTGAAAATATGCACTATAATACCCATTTCCTGACCTTTTCCATATCTGAAAAAGGGTCTCCAAAAATCGCCAAAAGATTAAAAACACTAGAAGCCGCGCTCCTTCTCGGAGGCCCGACACGCGGCTTTCCTTAAATAAACATTCCGCGAAGCAGGTGTTGTGGGAGCGTGTTTGCCTCAAGGAGTCGCGGTGGGAGCCTGAGACCAGAAGGGACCTTTCGGCGATTGTTTTCGCCAGACTTCCAGAAGCCTAAGCCATTAATAAACCAACGGAAGGCGGGGGACCTGAGGCACGCGAAGATGCCGGAGATGATTGGAAAGCCAATCGTGCCAGGACAAATTGTTGTTCGGGTCCCACGCGGAAAGTACACGGAAGATGGTCAGTTTGACATGGCAGAGGAACGCATATTGGATTCAATTTGGGAAAATATCATTAAATTAGATTAAAATCCCAAATTTTATGTTCGTTTCTAGACCATTTCCTCCAGCACCTTTCGGAAAAAATACCGTAGACCAGCCGATAATAATGGCCACCTTATTTATGACAACCTGTTTAATACAGCCCTATTTAATATGCAGAAATTTTTATTTAATCGGAATATTCGGCACACCTAATTGGGTTAATTAATTCGTCGCGTGCAGTTTGGAAAAATGACGCGTTTTTAAGGACAAAAACAGAAATAAAAGCGATGCAGTTCCCATGGTCCCACACGGAAAGGGTGCAGAACAGTGAAGTTCAACCAGTCGGAAAGGGCCAAGTTTGGCGACTAAATGTGATAACGCATTTTATGGGAATCAGGGAGTTTGGCATTTTGCGGAAATCCAATCTAATTTCATTTAACAATTTTCCGTGCGGGACCGCAACGGCCATAATTGTATTTACTGATATTTCCGTCTCGCAAAAAAAGAAAACAAATTATAAAACGATTTAGTTTTTAGTGACAACACAGAAGGCGGCTTTGTTTGGGTCCCGCACGGATTGGGAAGTACCCGGAAGGAAAGTGTGGACAATAGAACACTTGCAGGGAAATATAAAGAATAGACTAAAATATAAAACAGTGTTCGCAGCATGCAGAGCCCCACCGGAAGCAGAAGAAGGCGCCCGGGGGAGAGCTTCCCGTGGCGGGGCTCGGGTTCCGCGCGGGACTCTCGAGTGGAGCGTGTCGAGACGCTCCGGGCGGAGGGCGGCGTCTTCAGCGACCCGCTCTGGCGCGCTCTTATCAACGTCGATAGACCGCAAGAGATAAATGGAACGCGCGGAGAAGACCGATCGTTTCCGGCGGGAACGATTTTTGCACTTTCAAAGGGTCCCCTCCTCCTCCTTCTTCTCAGGTTGCAGACGGGATCGAGAGATCACGGGGTACGGTAGAGGCTGTTTGCGAGGGTTGTTTTTGTACCTCGCGCGGGCCTCCACCTTCTCCGCCACTGTCTTTGGGAAGGCGAAAACAAGACACGGGAGGAGCTGGGAGGGGGAGGGGTGATAGGGGCGTGGACCACCCACGTCGCCATAAACGACTTCCGATGGGAGACTGCACGGTCCCAGAAGATTCCTCCTGTCTAGACAGAAACTTGTCTAGACATTGTCTAGATTGTCTAGACACAGTCAAGTGTAGACAGTCCATAGAGCCAGAGTTTACGACCTCCTGATAAGAACGGCGCCCGGCCACCTACGTAGGAATGACTTCCAAGGAATGTGGACAGGTTCGGTGACGTGGGATGAGTCAGGAGGAGATAAGAAGCAGCTGGGAAGTGGCGAGCGTCTGACGGAATGGGTGAATAGAAGAGAGGAGAAAACAAGGAAGTTTTAGGGTTCGGATTTCGCTAAAAAGTTCCGGAGAGCGGAGGACCTATCCTTTTAGGTATGAAGTAGGCCTATTCAACTGTGACATTAAGGAAAAGTATAAGGCCTCTTGGGTGGATTCTAAGGGCTCTGAGGATGTCTACAACTCGACCCCTATAGGATCCCCCAAACAGGATAGAAATATATATATCTACATAACTCTAGATATATCTCTATCCTGTTTATATATCTCTAATCCACTAGGATCGATTAAAAAAGGGCCTGGACATGGTCATAAAAATGAGCGCCATAAGAAGGTTCCATGATAGATGGGAGAATTCTCCCAACAGACTCCCCACTCCTATCATATCACGGGTATCAACAGCTAAACTAGTTCTCCCTTCTACTCATAATTTGTAGTCCGTGCTCCTCTGTCTTCGCGGGAGACACAGACAACGTCTGAGACTCCCTAGACATCACTTCCGACCCAGGAAATGTCGTAAGTTCGGTGACGCGAGACTGAGTCAGGAGGAGATAAGCAGCAGCTGAGAAGAGGCGACGTCAGCGGCGACGAGAACTCGGATCTTCCCGAAATAGAAGATTGATTACGAAATTGCCTCTTATGGCTGCACTTCGTATTTGTGTCCAAGGTTACGGTAGCGCGAATCTCAGTCGATCTTCGACTCCCGTGTGTGGGATGGCCAGGAGAAGGAAGTAGCTAGGAAACGTCATTATTTGTGTTTTCTGAGGAAGTGGGTCTCGAGTGGATTGGGACGGATGTTTGGAATTAAAGTACCTAAAGGGGGCATGTTATAGTGGTTTTCCCACAGGTGAAAGACGCACGTTTACGGCCCTTCCACACGCGGGTTTTTATGGTCCTTTTTGAGGAGGTGACGGTTTTACGACCGATGTTTTCCCGCCTTTTGTGCCTTTGAAAACTGGGAGTTACAATGTGCCAGCTCTGCCCTCGGCCGTGACCTTAGGACAGAGGCTAGTATCCTCGGCCAGGCTTTAAGATGGCTTTTAGCCAGCAGCTTAGGATCCACACTCTTCTAGAAGCTTTGTGTTGGATTATTTTGCAAGCAAGTTCCGAGAAGGGGAGGGAAGGTTCCCAGAAAGGTCATAATTAGTGACCTTATGACCAGAGATAGGCAAATCGACTAACCGAACGGTTTTTTGGAAGCTTTTTTCTCATGTTCTCGTTTTTTCTTGTTTCCTATAGATCTCTAGCAGCTTTTGTAGACAAGGAGAAATGAACGCAAGTTTATTTCGGTTAGTTTATTTGTCCATCTTTGCTTAGGACAGCGGCTAGTGTCCTCGGCCAGGCCCTTAATATGGCTTCTAGCTAGCAGCCTAGGATCCACAAACTTCTTCACACTCTTCCAGAAGCTTTGTGTTGGATTATTTTGCAAGCAAGTTCCGAGAAGGACGAGGGAAGGTTCCCGGAAAGGTCATAATTAGTATTTTGGAAATAAGGCGCCGGGAGTAGCGAACCTTCTGGAGGCCTTCCCTTAGGAACATGTCTTCTATTGACGAATTCAAACGCTGGCTAATGGCCCTGGTTCACTTACGTAATGATCAAAGAAAATCTCTCAAATCGACCAGAGCTTTGAAGGATTTTTTGGCAGAGTATATAGTCCGGATTTCACGATGCTAAAGTGGATACAAGTTTGCCGAAGCTTCTTGGAAGCGCCTTGTTTTCAAAGAACTTCCAAAGATCCTTGATCCGCCTTCAAAAATCCGGTCTGGTCTTTGACTTCAGGACAGAGATCAAACGAGGGCTGAAGGAGTGAGATCTAAGGACGTCTCTAGATCTAAGGACATAATAAAACTCCTCATAATTTAGATCGACTCGGTGTAAGGTTTGAGGTGTTTGTACTCTCGATTCCGCGTATACTAGAGCCACGAAAGTGGACCAAATAAAATCCAAAACAGGGTGATTAAAATCTAACAGTGCAGCTCCAAAGCTCACACTCTTCTGGAAAACAATTACACTCTCCTCGGACCCTGTTTTCGAGTAATTACCAAAGGTCCCCCGTCCTCATCTGCCCCCGTCTTCGACCTCGGGCCACAGGCGGAACGAGGAACGAAAGGGTGATCGCTCAGGAGCTCTTTCCGAGTAATTAACGCCCTGAGGCTCCCCGGAAAGCCGCCAAAAGACATTCATTATCATGATCCACTTGCCCTTTAGATTGCTCCTCTCGCGCGAAGTGTCGTTGGAACGGAGTTGCCCTGGACTATAAATAGAACTCGATCGGGGCTGGGAACGCGCCGCGAACATCAAAATAATGGTCTTGGAGACAGTTCTGACAGGGGAGAGTCCTGGAGTCTTGTGGGAACGGAGGGGAGGGGCTGGGAAGACCGTGCTTCTGACTCAGCTGACGCCGTGAGTCAGAAGGAGGGCTTCGGGTCGGAGGAACGGAGAGAAACCCGAAATGTGGAGTAATTACGACGAATAATTTCAAATCGCATCGGCGACGTCGCCTGCGCGGAACCCGAGGAGGAAACGAGCGACCGCAAATTGCCTCAGGCCGCCATAATCTCGCCACTCGCTGGGAAGTGGACATCCCAAGGAGGAGAGGGGAATCTGGAGGATCTAGGGATTAGGGGTCCTTTTTTTATTCAAGAAGGAAAACAAAGAGGTGAAAGAAATAAGGAAGGAAAGGACATTGTTTGCCGAATCTGGAGGATTCACCTCGTTGCTTAAGGGTCGTATTTTTTCTCTTTTTTTTATCCAAGAATGAAAACAAGTGGACATCCCAAGGAGGGGAGATCTAGAGGATCTAGGGATTGAGGGTTCTATTTTTTCTCTTTTCTTATCCAAGAAGGAAAAAGAAGTTTACAATGTAACAAGCAGTGTATAGATCGCTTATATTACATATATATCTTTTATATTCCTCGAAAGAACGACTAGGGGGTCTTAGGGATTAGGGGTCCTTTTTTTATCCAAGAAGGAAAACAACGAGGTGAAAGAAATAAGGAAGGGAAGGACATTGTTTGCCGAATCTGAAGGATTCACCTCGTTGCTTAAGGGTCCTATTTTTTCTCTTTTTTTTATCTAAGGAAAAGGGAGATCAACATGTATTGTTTGCCGAATCAAGATCATTGTGACAAGCAGTGTATAGATCGCTTGTATCCTCCCTTCTTCTAACATGAAGGAACGACCAAAGCACATAAAAAAAGATGGACAATAAAACCATTCATTCTTCCGAACTACTTAGTTCCAATCCACGGGCATAAAAACGTGGCGGAATGTGATTACTGTGACCAGCGACACACAATTTGCACTTTCGATTGGCGGTGTTAAATCTGGAGGAGTGGACAGTGTGCCGTGGGTGAGAAGAGTAAACAAAGAAGATTGGACAATAGAGTCGTTCCCTCGTGGACAGGTCGCGAGGTATGGCCTAGCCTCCTCTGTTCAACGCTCCAGGTTCGAAACAGGGAACTAATAATGAAGCTAAAAGAAGCTCAAAGATGTCTCAAGGACTAGAGATGGGAAGGAGGTCCTTATGCCCTAAAAATGATCTTTTTTTTTCGCCTTTTTCGTTAAGAAGCGTCTCGTCGTGAGATCTACTTCAGCCTAACCAAGTCTCATCTAATCTACTCTACTCCAAACCCTAGGAAGAGTGAGATTATGAGGAAGCCAAATCAAACAAGAAATAGGCCTAGGGGCCAGAAATAAGAGGGAGGTCTTCATGGTCCAAGATTGCTCCTTTTTACTTCCTTTTTTTCCATCCATATAAAGTGCTCCTCCTTCATCTAAAGAGACCTATCGGCAATCTAAACAAAGAACAGAAAAATGGCCATAAATTGGATTCATCAGAACAGCTCGCCCAGCACAGAGAGAGACAAGCAGATCGAAGGCTCTAGAAGGACCAGCCTACTTCCCTCTCCTCCCAATCTGCGCAGAGAAAGCCTAATCTGGATCCAGTCCCGTCAGAGGGTGACGCGGAAGCCGCTTTCTCCCTCACGTGAGCCGCAAAGCGGATGAGCGCAACCTTAGGCTGATCCCCGGGGACAGAGATCGGCCGGAGGGAGATGGCGGCGGCGGACAGGTGCGCGCGGTTGTTTTGGGAATATGCACGCCGCGGCCTCGCTGACTCATCGATCGCATCGTAGCGCGACGATACGAAGGTGCGCGGCCGCGCAGGCCGCCTTCCCGCGGGCACGCCGCCAAGCAGCGGAGGGAAAGTCGCGGGACCCGGGGGTCAAGGGTGAGAGATGCGTTTAGCGAACGTTTAAGGGCTTAGGGGGATCGGCGAGGTGGATAAAGGGGATGGAGGGGTTGGTGGACGGAAGTAGAGGAATGTTTGGGATTTTGTGCCAAAGATTGGCTCAATTTGAAGGAGAAGAAGTTGCTCAAATTGGCCTATAAGGAATCCCGAGGGGTCGACTAATTGCAGAGTCGATCTTTGGACGTTACTTCTGAGCTATGGCTGAGAAGAAGAAACACCCGAGCGGAAGGAATCTCGAGGGGTCAAGGGTGCCCATAAGAGATGCGTTCACGTCTTAAAGGTCGTTTACGGACGTTCCGATGGATCAGGGGCTGACCGGACCAAAAAAGCCGAGAGGATTGCCTAAATCAGAATTTCTTGGTGCCAAAAAATCCACCATATCAAGCTCTATCGAGTAAAACCTAGGACGTCACGCAACGAGCAAGGATTATCAGTTTGCCGAGGGTACGGTATAAAAAATTCACTAAAAGTTCTCTTTGTGGATCCGGACAGAAACCGACTAATTATATACATATATACACAATTATACCGATTATATACACACAATTAATTATATACACATTATCTATAAACCGAGATATGTCAGAATAAGTGTCGAAAAATTGTTAAAAAGTTACAGTTAGTGTACTTTACTGTTTTGAGGTCGTTTACGGGCTCCAGCCGTTCCGATGGACCAAAAAAGCCAAATCCAATGGAGCCGAATCAAGTCCTTAGGAGGAGCGCCGAAGGAGCGTTTCGCAAACATAATCAGATAATCCGGCGAGACCGCTAAATCTAATCAAGGCGAGCGTCGTCGGGCTCGATGTTCTTATCACGCGCCTTATCTCGTAAACCAATCTGCGCCTTTCGACACCACAGTGGGAGCGGAGCGGCGCTTCTTATCATATTTTTAGTCCCTTTTCACATCTCTATCGCGGTCCACCCTGAAGAAGGAGAGAAGGGGGATCCTAGGGGAGCCGTGGATGGGGAAGGGGAAGTGATGCTGGCCAATTAGGCGAGGAATACGGTGCTGCAAGGGAGTCGGACACGTCTCGGGGAAATCGAGTTAACGGCGACTCGACTCCGCTTGCACTTGGAAGTAGGAAAACACATGCGGAGGGGGAAGCCCTTGGCGGCGAGGACGGAGTGCGTAAGGTCTCCAATTCGGGCCAATTATCATGAAAGATGAATAGGTTCAAGATTCAGAGGTGCAGTCAAGCCTGAAAGGAACTCCCACAGCCTTAAATTTGGCTTCAGTAGCTCAGAGAAGCCTAGGATAGGCCCAATTATCAACAGATGCGCTGGACGACCTCTACAAGAAGATAGTCAGGATCAGGAGAGTAATCCAGCTTTCAATATAGTCCCAAACCTCCCTAAACAAGAAGATGAGCCATAGAAGTCTCCCTCCCACTGGGAACACCGCCACCCAGGACTCCTGGCAGAGCGGGCGTTCCCAAGAACCTGGAGGATCCGGTCCCGGATGTTTTGTTTTTCGTTTGATTCGTTCTTCGATAAGTTCGATCGGCGACGTCACAGGGCGCCGCTCGAAAACAGCGCTGTCAGCACACAGAACGGGGCGCGATTCCTGTGGAATTAGTGCGCAATTAGCCGCGGAGAGTTGGGCGAACAAAGCCCGGCTTAGCAAACAGAGGTTATGACAAGGGGCGATGTGCCCGAGGCGCGAGAAGAAG
Organism: Steinernema glaseri; assembly: GCA_000757755.1. NCBI lineage: Eukaryota > Metazoa > Nematoda > Chromadorea > Rhabditida > Steinernematidae > Steinernema > Steinernema glaseri. The sequence continues at coordinate 8,416 of AZBX01001141.1, forward strand.
CTCGGGTGGCGGTGCTAAGTCAACAGTGAGTAGCGCGGTGTTTTGCCGTTGTTTAATTGACGGCAAAATTGTGTCCAAGCTTGGAGGGAAAAGCTCAAGTAGGAGCCCCTTCAAGGTGCCCACGAGGTGACGGGACAGGGAACGTCGCCAGTGCGCCAAAAGTGCGGAGAATAGGATTAGAGGTTAATCGCATTTAACACCCGAGACGTCATGTTCTCACACCGCGACTCGAACTCTTGAAGAAGGCCGCGCCCTACGTCTTCTGACCTTCTTGGGTCACGATTAGCTGCTCTTAAGGACCGGCTTGGGAGAGCCAGATGAATAGAGAAAATTCATAAGTATGTATGGCTTCTCGTTTTGTAGCTTGGATTATATAAACAGTTTACAAATAGAAGATATTGTGTATAAAGGGGTACAATCGTGTCGGGACCAATTATATTGACTCTTCAAAACGTTTATAGGAAGGCGTTCGATTCTGAGCTATTCAAAGCACAAATATAAATTTAATTTAAAGAACAATTTAGCACAATTTAAACCGCAAAATCAAAATGGTCCCACCAAAGGACATAAAGTGAAATTAAGGAACAAGAAAGACTTGGAAGAAGCCCCAAGAGTCCCTAGAAGGCCTCAGCTGACGTGACAACGCGCAGAGTAACGGAGGAGCACGAAGAACATGACCAACGTTCACACCACAACCCGAAACCGGTTCGTCCGCGACGTCATCTCCTTGAGCCAAGGCGCCATTCCAATTGCGGTTCCTTTGCCCCTTTTTGACCCTCGGATCACGGCCATCATCCCGCGTAAAAATCCCATACGCCTTAATGGGGAACGTTCACGGATATTTGTGCTCCGAGAGGTCACCTTTCCGAGAGACCGACATTAACGGGATACGGTAAGCTGGGATGGGGTCATACGAAAGGAGGGCAATTTGTGGTCCAATGGGCATCTTTTAAGGCTATTGAGGATAGTATTGGTGCTCAAGGGCCAAAATTTCAAAATATAAAGCCCTTCCATAACTTCCTATCGTGCTAAAGGCTTCAATAGTGTGGATCGATCAAAATGACATGCTTTAAAACTATAAAACTACCAAGTTCAGTCACAGCCCGTCAATCTAAGCACATAGCAATAAAAATGGAATTTGTAACCCAAACAACGCTTATCACTCGTCTTTTTCTCGATCTGTTCAGAAGATTCCTAATAAACGGTGATGCCTGGAGCCAATTAATAATTCATTCCTTGCCTACCGTCGGAAAGATCAAAATTAATTAGAAATCGAGAAAAAGAAGGACCAAAAACCGACACGCGAGTCATACATTCTTGACATGACGGTCTTCGGTCTTTTTGTTCCCTCAATCAAGGAAATGGAGATTCCAAAAAAATGAGGTGACATGACAGAAACAGTTCCTGTATTCGCATATGACATATAGACCGCCAACGGCCAAACTTCTGAGATAAGCTTAAAAACTGCATAAGTGGGTTGTTTAAATCCTTGAAAGATCTGGAACTTCAAAAGGAAATGTTTAATTAGATTCTACAACCCTATCTGTAGGAAAAAAAATTCTGTTAGGGCGATCTTACGACTATCTTCTAGGGTGTTCTTAAATCCTTAAAAGAACTTGAACTTCTAATGGAAAAATTTAATTCAATTCTATAATCCTATCCAAAAAACTGTGGTTAAGGCAATGTTCCCCTTATGAACCTCGCATGGGCATACATAAGTAACGCTGTTCACATCCCTGAAAAATCTATCAAATCGAAACGTGATTCGATTCTACCGTATCCATAGCAAAAAAAAGCGATCCTACGGGACCTTTCATGGACCTAAGAAACCTAGTGAAAACGGTTCTCCGGAAGAATCTGAGCCCCCCGGACAATCTGAGCCCC